>OMNW01023042.1:6112-28243 GCA_900303245.1 Selene dorsalis
TGCTGAACTTCTCCCATGATAGCGTTTCAGGTAGGAAAGAAGACAGAAAAATATACTCCACAGGCCGCAGGGGTGACGCAGCAAAGCCAAGAGAGGGCAGAGGAATTTTTCCGACCGTTATCAAAATACACAACTGTGCCCCCCCCCCGACGCTCCCCCTCTCGCTTTGGTATGTGAGCATCTTGCCATTGCAATGCACTAAAGAACTGAATGCACACATTTTAATCAGCAGGCTGCAGCTGACAGCTTGGGACAGCAGTGTGTTTATCCTATGTTTTCTCTCACATCGCTTGACAACATCTCCCCCAGCTTGAAAAACAGCATTTGAAAACAAAGGAGTCAGTAATGACTTGTTTGTCACCAGTTAAATAAATGCTACTTTTTGCACTTCCTTGTTTACATCACCTTATGTTGCATGACACTCCACTCCCTGAGTTAAAACACTGCAATCAACACAGTAGAAATCATGTTTTTGTGCCTGTGGCTAATAATCTAAGTGTCTACATCTATCTATCTCACATTATACTGCATTGTCAACATCTTGATCATTTTTAAATGGTTATTGACATATATTACATGTTTGTTGCTGTGCATCTGGGAGAGCTAACTAACCAATCTAGCTCTTGTATAAATGCAGCTAACGAGCTGTGCACCCACTTGTTTACGAGGGGGAAAGACATTAATAAGGTATCTCGTTATTATTATTAATTGTTGCTCAGTCATTTTACTTTTACAGTTGAATAAAGTTTTCCCTTACGTCATCCAATTCCATTTCAATTCATCTGAGCCGCAGCTAATTAATTAGCTAAGTGGCTACACCTGTTAGCAAACAGTACATTAAGGGTCGTGTTTAGGTAGGTAACGTTTATTTTACTGAACTTTTTCTTGTGTTTACATACGTTTGCGGTATGTAAAGCCCTTTAAATTGCTTTTGTGTGTTAATTGCTGAACAGAAAGCTCTAAAACACACCTTGTTTTACACTCACAGTTTAATTTTCTGGCCTAACGTTAGCTACAAAAAAAATAATAATAATGCTAACGCTAATAACGCTAATTATGTAAACAGACAATTCCCGGCTGTTTCCTCGCTAGCTTAACCCATACAAGGAAAAGGTATTTAAATTGATCTTAATTTATCCTTTTTTTTTGCACAAATATTAGCTTTATTCAACAATACTTGAAAATATAAGTGTAAATTGCCAACAATCCCACAATGCTAAGCGCGCGATTTTGCTTAATTCTCAGGAACTACATGAATGGAGATGAAACTGTGCAGCCCCATGGATCATGGTTCAGCCTTCAATAATGTCAGAAGACAAACAAGCAGGAGTCCAAGACTTACTCTGCGCCGGCCGGATCCTCTCCACTCAACAGGTCTGTAGCCAGCTCTGAAGCCTCAAGTCTCAGGGAGGTGTTTTCGTTAGGAAGACAACGTGATGATGTGGAATTTCCTTTGATGGCAGCTGAAAACATGCTGTCGTAAATTCCCCTGTTGCGGAGAGCGTGAGGGAGGAGGCGGTGGGGGTGTGGGGTTGGGCAGCCACGCACGATCACACGCACTCTTAAAGTTACTGCCAGTGCTGGAAGTCTTGCAGCAACACCCAGTAAAGACTTGTAAATAGAAGGGAGGGAGGTGGCTCAGGGAGGCAGGGAGGCAGGGTGGGGCGGGAGGATAAGGAGAGTGAGAAGAAGTTCCACATTACATCACCGGCAGCTGTTGACAGGCCTGTGTTTATTAACTAACTGCCAGGGCTGCAGGAGTCACAACACATGCCTCACACACACACACAGCCCCGCTAACGCTGACAAGACAGGGCGATTGCTCACTTGCCTCTGAAATAGTTGGTAGACAAACATGCAGTTATGTGCAAGCACCGACAATCTGCAGACACGTGGATGCGTGTTTTCCTTTTTGGGGAGAAACACACCGGGAAAAGGAAAATACAGCTATTCTTGGAATCAATCAGAGTTCGATTTTTGCTATTCCACAGTTTCTGCTAATAGTGTTACCTGTCATCTGTCTCCACTGGCTATGAGACTTGCTGACTGGACTAGAGGAGCAGTTTTCCTGACTCAGATAGCACTAACTGTAATGGTATTACTGCAAAGAGAGAGCTGCTGCTGCATTCCTCAAGTGTCTTGGCTTGGCAGACTCCCCAGCCTCTTAGCTGAGCCTGTATTTCTCTCCCTCCTCTCCTCTGCCTCTCTTCTCTTTCTTGCCTTCTCATTTAAATGGAGGCACATGACTCTGAGCTTTACTGCCAAGTAGACCTCTTTATGCCGGCCGGGAGCCACCAGCGGTCTGCTTTTCATCGGCCTCTCTGCAGGGTACTCCTCAGCGCGCTGCATTCCTCGCTGCCACCCATCCCTGCAGCCCACGAGACACAAGGATGTGAAATCAACCTTATCCCTGATGTCATATTTAGTTTGTCTTCATTTTTGCAGAATGCATCAAAATCAAAAGCGCATAAAGTCAACTTTTTTGTTTCTTTCGCCTGCTGACTGGATGACAGAGCCCTTCAGCTATAGCTGAAAACCTCCCACTGTAGGTCATCCATAACCACCGTGAACAAATGCTCCGCTTCAGCCCATCTCTGCCACATTCCTTGTGGTCTCAAATGCAATAATTTCTCCCGTAATTCCATTCTGTTGTCGCATTCTTCCCCTATAAGCTCACTGCATTGCAACATTGTTCACTCAGAGAGACAGAGCGAGACTGAGTAGGCTGACGACATTGCAAGGCTTTGGGCCGGGGAGAGCTGAAAGATAGATGATTTCATAAATCACACAAAGAATCATTTGAAAACAATCTCTAAACTGTTTTGAAGCAAGATAAATGGCCAGACCAAGCAAATAACATCATCCCACGGTTGTCCTTTTTGGCGCGGCCATTTAATTAAACCTAAATGTCAGGAGCTAATCGGATTTCAAAAAAAAAAAAAAAAAAGTCATTGTATGAAACCGATTGGCATCAAATGTTATGAGGGAGAGGGGTAATGATATGTGGAGACTGACCGTGTCACTTTCTGTTAGCGTTTGATAATGGAAATCTTTGATTGTTTAATTGGAAGCTTGTGATGTATTATTTTAATCTAATAGAAGATGTCCTGAATTAAAGGTTTCCTTTTGCCAGATAAAAATGTTAATAACGGCTCAGTTTATCATGCAGACACATTGAGCTTTCAGATGAAAATATTAAACAGTAATAACAGTTAATGCTTTTATTTTTGGCGACTTTTGTAGAAATTCCTTCAGTGTCAGCGCTCTTAGTTTGACACTTCTACAGAAAAGTCGTAAATCTCGATGCCTGTCAGATGCAACAACACAAGAGCCATTGTGCATGTGTCTCGTTAGTGTGTGTGTGTGTGCACGTGCAAACGTGTGTGTTCATCTTATCAAAAACAAACAAAAAAAAGTTAAAATCCCCTCTCCTTCCTAATTCCCATCCTGGCCTCCATATCATCCGCCTCCACATGCTCTGATATGCTCTTATCTTAAAGAAAAACACTATTTCATCTCTCCTCAGCTTTTATTTTTTATATTTATTGTCAAGTACCACGACTCATCACTTTGGCATCAAGGGAAACCTGTCAGGGGAAGTAATCTGGACAGTTTAATGGTATATTTACATACACTGGGATCTACAGTAGGGCCCACCTCAGCCAAAACCTTCCACATACATTGTTGTGCATGTGCACTTTATGCCCTGAGAGCGCAGCAGGGAGGTAATGGCTAATGATCCCCGAACATACGTCTTGACCTACAGCACATCCGGATCCATTCCAGGCAAGAGGTCTCACTCTTTCATGTCACACATCAGAGTCCTGCAGAAGCACTGAGGAAACGATTGGCAAGTAGCATCGGAAAGAGGGAAGCCATATATAATCTGCAGCAGGTCAGAGCGGATGCAAGCAGGACGGGTCAATTAAAGCCTTCAGTATGGATGCAGTGACTTCTGGAGGTGCCAGTGCTTTCATGTGTGTTCTCACATGCAGCGAAGCTGTAAAAGTTACAGCTATAGCAACAGAGTAAATAAGGTGAATGACTTTGACGTGCACTTGAATTGAAAGTGTGTAAAGAATTTGTGTAAAGTGAACTACACAAATAAGGCAAGACGCACTGGGAAATGCATAAATGCTGTTTACAGTATCACCCCATCTCCTTTAAAATGTGTTAGGCTGCTTTATCATTCAACCATAACGCCTCCCTTTGGATTGCTCACTGCATTTGTGGTTGAGCCCAGTGTACATGATGTGGCTTGAACTTATGACAATGCGGCCCAGGACTAATTTACATGCGCAATTGCTGGAAAATACACGGAATCCGACTTGTGAAAGGATCGCCGCGCAAAAGCGAGTGATTGGAGTCTCCCTCGTGAACAGTCGCTCCGAGGAACAGGAAGTGGCTTTGTGCATGGCCCACGCTACGCTGACATGTTGGAATGCCACATCAATGTTATTTGCAGCTGCACTGGGAACCCGGCGACGTCCCCATTCACATCAGCAGCCCAAGAAAGCATCTTTATGTGCATGTAAGCGTGGACCCGAGAGAGAGCAGTACAGTACATACGGTAAAGATTTCATCTCCCACAAATCAGGGAGAACTGGAGAGTTTGCGCTGATGTCAGCTACTTTGAGTCCACAAGGAAATCAAGTGAAGGAGATTTAGATGAACCGGCATGTAATGCAGAATCAAAAAAGAGAGGACACATTATCCAACTTTGACTTTGTCAGCCCTTTGTCTAGTCAAACATATATTGTAGTAATAAATTGCGGTCACTCTCCTGATCCTGTTTTGTAGATTCACATTAGGGCTGATAGTATTTCATATCTAATCAAAGTGCTTTTTCCCTATTTTCTTTAAGCAGCAAAGCAGACCGGGCATCATGCCAAGTTTTTACTGTACAAACTGATTTAATTTCATTGAATTATGGCCAGCGATTTCCTGACATGGACTGCTTCCCATTTGTCTCGTCTCTGTCCCACAGAATCGATGGCTGTCCAGAGGGAGCGAGGGACGTGACGTGCCGTGTCTTATGGCTGTCCCGTGCAATTTTTTTCCACTCTCCCCGAGGTAAGAGGATGAGAGAGTCAAACAAATGGGCCTTGTGTTTTCTCCCCGTGTTTGTATGCAGCGCCACAACCAGGCTCCCTGCCAAGTTCTCCTCCTCTCCCCCCCCACCACCCAGACTGCAAAAGCAAAAGACAAACCGGGGCAACCACCGCCACCGCTGCCTTCACCTCCAACCCCGCTCCCCTGGCTCCCCTCCTCTTTCTCTTTTTCCCCTCATCAGAGCGCTGGCCAACAACAAAAGGAGGCAAAGAGACAAAATCCACACGAACGTGCCCAGATTAGGCCGAGGTGATGATGAAGATGATCGGGCAGAGGTGAAGGCTGAGGGGGGGAGGAGCGGAGGAGAGGAGAAGGAGTGGTTGTTATTTCACGGACAAGACTCCATGCCCTCTGCCAGCTGGGATGAGGAGTGGCATCCTTTCGCTTTATCTCTTTTGGTTTTCTTATGTTTTCAATGAGACCATTGTATGAGCTGGAGGAAGGATATGAGGTCCCATTTGGCCATCATTGACATGTAAAGAGAGTGTGGCGGTGACAGCTGACGAGATCAGTGGCCTGTAATTAGCTGAGAATATGGGATAGACTCTCTTTAGACCCTTCTGTGCCAAACACACACGCTCCGCCTAAAACATCCGAGTATATAAAGATGCAAAAGACCACTAAACTGCCGGTAGGTAGGAATGCCTGGAGGTGAAATTATGAGTTATCTATTAGCCTATGTGTGAGGTTTCACACTGACGCAAACCTTCTCTGGGTGCTATAAATCTAAAGGCGTGAAACATGTGGTCTGGCCCACATATAAAAAAAAGAAAAAGTAAAGCCCTGTAATGCTCAGGGGAGAAGTTTGGCCGTACAACTGAGACATTCATCCATGGGATACACAGGTGTGATAAGCCGACTGTGAACAGCCCAGTCTGAACACACCTCATAAATCACAAGATATATACTGAGGAGTGTGTTAATATGTTTTTAAGACGTGTAGCTTGATATTGCCAGTTGTGATTCTGGTTATAAATTTGCACGTGCTTATTTCAACTGCCTATTTACACATCCAGCAAAGACAGAGCATCACAAGGGTTTATTTAGAGGTGCGATCACTAGCTGCGAGTTGAAGGGTGCTGAAATCCTAAAAAAAAACAGATATCTGCCTCAGCTTAAACATAGGTGGATTGTTTGTGCCGACTTAAAAACAGCGGACCGCCTTCTTGTTGCAGTTAACTGTCAGCAGCTTGCATAAGGACCTTTTCCTCTTTAGAAAGTTGTCCCTTTGTAATTTAACTCCCAACCCCAACACACACCTACCCCTAAAACCACAAATTATTGTTTTTATGTTTCTCTTTCCTCGCAAGTTTAACAAAAAGAGATACAAGATGTTAAACAGTCGTCTTAAGAAATGTTGAAAGGTGTATTTTTTCACTTCGGACAGAGCCGGTCTGGCTTCTAATCCTCACGACGAGAGAAAAAACAGATATTGATCCTCTCATCTCCCTATTAGAAAGAGGGCAGATAAAAGAAAAAGACAGAAATCACTGTACTGAAGCACAGAGATAGGTGTAAATCTACGGACCTCTATCCATGCTGTTATGCCATTATTCTTGGCTGCCCAAAGGGCCTCTGAGCGGAGGACAGTGTATCTGTGTGTGTGCGTGGGGTCGAGGGGTACCAACAGACAAGTTACCGTGGTGATTAAGCTCCTCTTTCAAGCTGAAGGTGGGCCTTGTCTTTGAAACGGAGGATCTGGGCTTGTGTCAAACCACCACAAGGGTCTCAGCGCTCGCTCAAAACCCCGCCGATGACAGTTGCTGTTGCGAGATGAGAAGATCCATCCCACCGGAGAGGACATCGACCTGCAGGACACAGCGCTCCCATGGGAACCTGCGGAAGCTCCTGGTGGCCCCTTTGTGGCCCCCTTAAAACCGGTGCCTCTTCCATAACCTTTCCTGAGCTTTCCAATGAAGGCTTTGATGTCCTGGGATCTGGGCAGCCATGGATGTGGAGCCTGAAGGGGAAGATAGCTTGGACAGACACCGACCAATGAAGAGATGGAGAAAGACAGACTCAAAGAGAAGAGAAAGATTCATCCTTAACGTGTAAAGGTTCACACAAATCGAAAGAAAGGAATCTTGCAAACGCCATTCTGACGTCATACAGGGTATGAAACAGAAGGACAAGGACACTGTTTGTTCATTAATCCTCTCTTTCATACCAAGTTACTGCGACCCTTCCCTTGTGGGAATCAGTTTCAGCCCCGTGACCGTGAGATCAAAACACACAAGCCCATGGCACGGCTGCAAACACAGGTGTGAGCGTCAGGATGTAGGTGTAAGTTCTCGGCTGCGCAGTATTTTGCATGTGAAAGACAAAGGGACTGAGCAGCTTTCATCTGTGATCAAACATCAGTCCTGTGTTTGCTGCCGTTCATGAACCATCTTCATATTCATCCATCACCAACACACACTCATGTGAATACTGCGCCCCCTTGTGACAAAAATTGTAGGGATAATACATACGGCAGACTTACCCTTCCTGGGTTTGATTACAGTATCGAACCCAAGAGTAAAACAAACCATGTTAAATTTCTTATGCATCGATTTTATTGAGAAAACAACTCCACAAATTTTTAAAAATCTGTTCTTAAGATTGTAAACACACTGTAATGTAGTGAATTTCAAGTTGGTCAATGTTGCATTCATGTGCCACCGTACAAAAATGACATTTTATGGCAATTATAGTGTGAAGACAAGTGGAGTGGTCTGCCTTAGAGAGTTTTATACTCAACACAGTTATAAAATGCAGCTTATTTAGTATCATTTCATGAATTATTTTACTTCCCTGCACAAGAGACAAAAGGGATGTTAGAGAACCTTTCGCAAAATAAGAACAAAGTCAATTAAATACAGTTGCTTTTGAAGCTAAGGACAAATACAGGGTCCTTTCTGAAATGTCATCGGTAAAAAAATTATCAACAGTAGAAAGTGCCAATGGTTGTGTTTGCTTTCTTTGCATTGTGCGTCTCTGTCTTGTGAATCTCTCTCACCCTCTAGTGATAGTAAATGGTTACTGAGGGAGCAGCAGTGAACCTGCCTGCAGACCAGGTCACGTTACATATGCTCAGGATGGTTCTGCAGACAGGTGATGAACTCTGTCACCTCCTTGCCCTCGAAGCAGATCTGGTAGACAGCTGCAAAGAGAGGAAACCTGTAGGAAAGAAAGTATTCATGTAAACTCTGAGTTATTGGAAAAATGATAAGCCTAAAATATCCAGATGACCCCACCCACGCTCAGACTGATATTTATTCCTGGTTAATGATATTGATTACAACATTTAGGGACAAATGCAACTCACTTGCTGACTATGTCGTTCTTCTGCAGGATCTTGAAGACCTCAGCTGAAGTCTGGGGACCCTGAAGCTTCTGGCCGTTGAGCATTTCTGCCTCCAGCTCAGCGATGGACTGAGGTACCAAACACAGAAACACTTGATGAGTGACAAATTCTATAAATCTTCTTTCCTATTGTTGTAAAAAGGACCACATCATGTTTTTTGAACCACAAAATCACACTCAAGGGCTCCGTCATAGTCAGCCTTTTCATAAAAATCATCATCCTCCGGTTCGTCTCACCTTGGACGTTTTGACAAAGGCCTCTGCCACTTTACGGTTCCGTCCTCCGTAGCAGGTGGTGATGAGGTCGGCCACGCCGCAGCTCTCCAGGAAGGTGGAGGAGGTCACTTCGCCTTTGCAAAACAATTTGGCGAAGGCGACCATCTCCATCAGACCCAGCCTGATCACTGCCGCTTTGGTGTTGTCTCCGAAACCGAGGCCATCGCAAAATCCAGCACCTACTGCCACGATATTCTGAGAGGGTGTAAATTAAAGGGGTCAAACAATGTTTTTTTGCACCCCCTGCTTTAATGCAGAAAACTACTAAATATTCATAATATGTGGCGGTCTTTACCTTTAAGGCTCCACACAGCTCCACTGTGTCACTCTCTTGTACAACAGTGATGCGAAAGTTGGGAGTTTGAAGCAGCTCTTTGAAGATTTGGCCGTTTGCCTCATTTTTGGCTCCTATATTGAAAACATTTGTTAAAAAACACAAGCATAAAGCATCAACACTCGTGCAAAAGGGGAAGTAAGTGGTAGCCACACTGCTCAGTAGCAGTTTTTGCAGATGAAAGCTTAATTAACTTGAAACACTGATGAGAATTAAAAAAAAACTGTGTCTAACCAATGGTGGTTTCACAGAACTTCTCATCCGCCACCTCGCTCGCAATGTTGGCCCCCATCAGGACGCTGACCTCAATCTCCAGTTTTTCTCGGATGATGTCTGAGATGAGCTTCAGCCCATCAGGTCCCTCATCAATACCCTGGATAACAATAATCAATCAGGAAGAGAGTGTCACTGAGTTTCTGTGCATACTTAGTGGTCTGGACGGGGCAGTGAGTTTCACAACTGCAAAATCCCGTGATGCTGAGGCCACAGAGAAATATGAAGCGATGTCAGGAGACTGTTTCCTCTTTTTGCCGACGGGAAACATGGCGCGAAGAACAATGGCAGGCTCTTACTTTGATGAGCGATATACCGATGGTTCCCTCTGTGATGTGAGGCTTGATCTGATCACAGAGTTTGCCGATGAACTGGTGTGGGATCACAAACACGAGGACCTTTGCTCCTTTGACGGCCTCCGTGATGTCTGGGACAGCGATCTAGTCAGATAATAAAATCCAGTTAATGACACATAACATATGGGTTACAGTTAAGTTATCTTATCACTGTAACCGCCTTACTGTACAATCAAAGCATGTTTCCAGATTGCAGTGAATTGCATAACCTGTCCTGTGGACACATGAGACGGGCTGGATGATTACAAGATAATGCTGCTGTTGAAAAACTCTGTACACTTTTGTACTTACCACATTCCTGGGCAGCTGGTGACCTGGTAGGTATTTGACATTTTCATGCTCTGTATTGATGATCTCCGAGAGCTTCCTCCCGTCGATCATTTCTTCAAACACCCACATGTTGACCATGGGGTCGAAGCGGTTGGACGCTTTCACATTGTGCCCGATGATTTTGGCGATGGAGGAGCCCCTGAAGAGAGGAAAAAGAGACAATGTTCAATCCAAAAACAACAGATCCAGAGACAGGGGAAACTAAGACTCAAGCTGGTTTGCATTTTATATAAGATGCATGACTGGGTTTTAAGTTTAAAAAAAGAGAGAGAGAGAGAGAGAGAGAGAGAGAGATTGTTATTATGAAGGGGAAAGATACCTTCACACTATAAATAACAATCAAATGATAAAGCATTGGTGCTCGGCAGAGAAAATTTTCCATCAAGCATCCAAAGGTCGTTATTATTCAGGCAACAAGGTGAACACCCTCATTACAGCCCTTTCATGCTGCAGCTTGCAGGTTGCTATAGCACATGCTGCTGTCCAAAGGCGGGCTGTAACAACAAAGCAGTTATTCAGGTGAACACTTTTTGTGTCTCCAGCACTGGAGAGTAACAGCTGGAAACAGCCCAGATGTGGAAGTATATATATCAGACTATGGCAGAGGAGCCAGAAGAAGTTTTGCTGTAAATGCAACAGCTGGACGTTTAAGTTCCTCATTTAGGAGATGGGGATATTGCAAGAGTGGCATGTTGCCGGTTTGGGTGGTTTGGGTCTATATCTGTATCTGTAGTGACAGATCCTGCGTTCAGTTGAGCGTCGATTGCGTAAAATCAAGACTAAACAAACACGATCTTGTAGGATGATCTAAGAAAGGACGGAGAAATACCAGTTTCCAGATCCAACGATGCAGACTTTCTTTCCAGGCATTTTGACAGTGGTTAGTCCTTCGGCTCGGTGGCACTGAGGATCCTGTTGTTCTGTTTTTTCCTCCGTCTTTAGTAACTTCCTCATACGCCCTGTAAATTTCTCCTCGTTTCACTCCTCCCCTCCGTTACCACGGATACACCTTTTACGGTGAGAAAAGGGCAAATCACATGAAAATAGTAACGACTGGAAACATTATATATATGCATAACACTTCATTTTCCTTTTCTTCATGGTTTTTTAACGTACATTATTCTCGTCCTTGTAGATGGATGGATGCTGTGAGTGCACAAATGGGAAAGGCAAACATAATGAATAATGCATTAACATTTAAGTCATCATTTATTATTAAGTATTGACCGGAAATATCGGAAACCATACGCGTTTTTATCTTAAACCACCAGCGCCAAGCCGGACAGAGTATTTGAGAACACTTCCGGTCAAGAGGTTTTCAAAGTAATGCTCATAGTGACACCTCTCTGTCACATTAATTACATATACCGGTACATTAACAAACAGATAATACAGAATATTTGAAATACATAAATATTTGGAAATGTAAGTCACGTTTTATTGAAAAATCACGGCGATCTATATCTGCTCCCGTTTATCACATATTGATGGATTTACTAAATATTGCTTTATTGCTTTATCTTTTTTATTCCATTTTTTAAATTTCATTCATTTATTTGCTTTGGATGTTTTTGGCAGATTTATTTATTTTTTATTAATAACAATAATGCTGATTATTAATGGAGCACGGAAGCCTGCTCTTGTGATCGAGTCACATGACTGTTTTCCTGCCAGAGCAGTAAATATCAGGCGAGCTAGCTGGAGCAGGCTAACGAGCTACTCCCTGTATCAGCAGTGTGTACCATGTTTTATCAGCCCGTATTTACATAGCCAGAGCAACAGTCCGGGGTCTGAAGGGTGTGCGGACTATTTCGTTGAGCGATGAACCGACACTTTCGCTCAGTATCGTAAAGAAAGCTCGTAACGCTTGAATCAGATCTGTGGTGACTTAGCTTAGCACTGGTTAGCCGAGTTAGCGTCTAAAGGGGGCTGCGTTGCTAGTGACTATGCAAGCGGAAACCACTGCTCTAAGAATCACGGAAAGCGAAGGAAAGCTGGATGTATTTCCCCAGAACAGGACCCCAAGCTCGGGGAGAGCGAGTACCAAAAGCTGGCAGTACAGGTGGGTGTTGTCTGTCCTGCTAACCTTCAAACATTCAGGCTAGCTTGCACATTTAAGGCGTATTTGGTTCTGTCACAGTGAGTCACAAGCAGTATCAATATGATATATATACCTTATATCTTTATAAGTGTTCGATCGCTATATATGTGGAGTATTTTGATTATTGAGTTAGCTGTCTTATCAGAAAGGTAACAGTTGCATCATAATGCCTTTTGTGCAGATCTGTCACGAGACAAAACACTGTGATTGATTTGTGTGTTTACCTGTGAGTGTGTGGGTGTGTACTCAGCCAAGATATATCCCAGATATGCTCTTTGTCTCTTTATGTCTCACGTCAGTGATCACATGGAAAATATTGATGGCTACTTGATGAAATACACCAACCTGGTGACAGGGTGGCAGTACAGGTGAGATCTGAAAGCATGCGCGTGATATTACGTAAATCTTGAATGTATGCAAGTGGAAGACAAAGGAACTGTTTCATCAGATTTCACCTGCCACTTTCAGCCAAGTTCATGATTGTAATCCAGACTAATCCACTTCAAGTAATGACATGGTGGTTTCCACAGTGGACAGACATTGTTGTGGTGGCTGCTGTTTTCAGGTTCTTTGTCTTAAACAATGAGGCCGGCCTGTTGGAGTACTTTGTCAATGAGCAGTCACGGCCTCAGAAGCCCCGTGGCATGCTGCCCCTGGCCGGGGCCGTCATCTCCCCCAGCGACGAGGACTCGCATACCTTCACTGTCAACGCCATCAGCGGGGAGCAGTACAAGCTCAGGGGTGGGTACCTGCCCAGAGTACATACACGACTGATGTTTATGTCTCAAGATATTTGTCTTTGAGCTTTCACTTTCACCGCATTGTTGCCTGTCAGCTCCATTTGTAAGTCTGGGCTTACTGTCATCACCATCCATCAGGTTCATACAGTATTGATCCAAATGTTTTCCATTATCTGCTAGTGAGGCAGAAGCACATAGGAACTGATGCTGAGTAAGATTATCGTAGAGCGAGCGTAACACGGTTTTGCGCTCTTGTTTTTCTTTTATGTGTGTGTCTGGCAGCCACTGACGCCAAAGAGAGGCAGCACTGGGTGAGCAGACTGCAGATCTGCACACAACACCACACAGAGGCCATGGGGAAGGTAAGGCATACAAACACTCGATGTTTACAAGGATCAGCCATGCACATGGAATGTCCACTGTGCTTTAGCGCTGTTATGCTGTGGTATATAAATAATGCGTGATGATCCGAATAAAACATGTGACTCTCACTGAGCGGATGTGAGCTGGACAGTTTTCAGTTTCCTGCTTTCCTTCCTCATATGCCAAACACACAGCTAAACAAAGCCATTTGTGGTGCAGAAATCTTCACAGCTGTGAAATATTAATGTTTATGTAAAAAATGGATCAGGTTTTAACCTGTGTGTAAGCACAGTAATCACTAGTATTGATTTAGATATTGATCTACACACTAGTACACTGCCTACCATGTCTTTTAATGGGTTTGAGATACTTGAGATCTTCCCAAGGTTCTCTTTTTGGCAGTGGCTTGGAATAGTCAACAAATGACAAGATGTTATTTACAGGAAGTGTATGCAGGGCTGTACAATGTAACTGACTGCAATTTATACATTTTTGAAGACTGAGCTAAACCGTAGTCTAACAACATGTGAAATCTTGTTCCCACTTGTTCAGAGTAATCCCCCACCCAAGTCTCGGAGCTACTCAATGGCATCTCAAGGCAGCGGCAGCTCGCCGATGTCCCTGCGCCGGCCCAGCCAAAACCCCAACGCGTTATTTGGCTGGTCGCAGGTCCACAAAGGCTCGTCGCTCTACTCCAGCAAGAGGTCCTTGCTGCCAGACCACCTCCTGGACGCCAGAGAGGTACTGCAAGACAGAGATACTCTGTTAGCATGCTAGGCTGACTCGCAAAATGAGCTGATCAGCTCAGAAAAGTGTACATGGAGCCGGATACAAGATGGACCCAACGAAATTTAATTCTGGATGTTTAAAAATAAATTGTTAGTATGTTTGTTTGCCAGAAATCAGGATTACATGTGAAATCTGGAAAAAAATGCAGCGAATCCAATCGCAGTGCAGTTGGATTTTGATGAGATTCTGTAACTGGGATGTTTGATGAGTTATGCAACCAAAGCTGGAACAGCATATTCCAGTTTCTGCCATGGTGGGCCGGAAAAATCCATGTCCCACCCCTGATACCATGTAAATTCTACAAATATTACATACAAAGAGCCATGGATATAGTGAGTCATCAGAAAGTCTGGAGAGGAACAAGTTGGACAGGAAAGAGGAGGGTGGCGCTCTACTCTCTACACAATGTTTCATTCATGTTTAAACTTGAGTGCAATGCAACATTCCTATGATGAAATTTTGATATCACAAATAGTTCCTAAGATGTACAAGCTACAGTATGTTCCTACTAGACATACAGTTCTTAAGGTAAAATATTTAGGACCTGGTGCAGATGTGTGTTGCAGATTCTCCACCAGAGAGTGCTGTTGTCTTTCTCTTTACATCAGTGAACCACAACAGCAAAGTTGGGATCACTCGTATCTGGTTCTCTGTGTAATTAATAATCTGATTATGCATTGTTGTGTCATAACAAGTAATCAATCAGAATATGTTAGAACAGGGAATTTGTTCTTCTCTCTTTTTATGCTGCCTTGACTGTTGTGTTCTTAATGTTATTGCTTCAAAACATGGATGTTGTGCAAATTAAAAAATCCAAAGAGACACATCTTTTTCCCGCCATCCCTTCCAGATGATGAGCCAAGCCCAGGGCCAACACAGAGACCTGATCCAGAGTATTGAAGGCTTGCCCGCAGCCCCCGGCCTCTCCCCTCTGGACCAGGATCTGTTGATGCTCAAGGCCACTTCCATGGCTACCATGAACTGCCTCAACGAGTGTCTGCACATTCTTCACCTGCAGCAGGTGGCCAGGCAGAGAGGCTCCCTGGGAGGTCAGTTGAGAGCTGCGCCTGCATGGATATGGTGGCTGTTGCCTTATCTTGATTTGTTTGTGCTTTGGCTGGTTACCCGAGCGACAAGGTGCTTGTATGCCTGACCAGCTTTCTCAGAAAGAGAGTATTCCCGCAGTTAGACTCTGCAGATTAAGTGTCTTTGTCCTCGAAACAAGCTGCTCCACATGCAGGGCGTACGACGAGACGGACAGTTCGCGTTGGCTGGACAGTGGAATTATTTTGCATTATTGATGAGGAGCTGTACCTATTCTTACCACCTGTCTTGAAGGTAATCAGATCTCAGATGGTTAAAACATCCATCAGAAACACTGAGGACGGGTTCATACAGCTTCACATCAAACAACACACAGTTTAATTTGAGAAAAGCCAAAGCGAGGTGTCTGACTCACTGGTATCTCGACCCTCTGTATTCAGGTTGGTTTGAAAACCAGAAAATGTCCAGGTAATGTCCCACTTTTCACAGCAGGTCTCATTACTCAATGTATATTTCATTAGGCCAGACTCATTGCGGCAGCCAATCAGATTAAGTTGTCCAACGACGCACAAGGTGAATTTGAATGAGATCTGCCCACCTCTGAACATACATAAAAAAATGCCCAGGCCATACTGAGGGGTTTTAGCCAATCAGAAGATGAGGATGTTTCCTGTCGGCGGGGCCAAAGTATCCTGATACGGGGCTTGTCGGAGGGGTTGGGTTACAGTCTTTTGGTCTCGGGCAGCTGTCTGAGGAACAGCCATCTGTCCAGTCAGCAGCCAGGCAGTTGTGGGGATGTTGTGTGGCGAATGGTAGGCCGAGCGTAGAACTACGAGCGTGTGTGTGTGGGTGTGTGTGCAGCTGCGATCGGTGGAGGGCCTTGGGAGGGAGGGGAGGGTAGTACCATGAGTACCTCTGAACCTGCCTCTGTGCACTCCCCGTCCATGGCAGGACCCACCATCGAGTGGCTGGAGCCCAAGCTTCCTGACATCCTGAAGAACGGCAGCAGCTCCCTGGGCAGCTTCACGGCAGGGGAGGGCCCGCTGGGGGGGAGGCTGGAGCTCAGCAGCCCCGAGTCCTGCAGCTTCTCTGGGGTAAGGCCAAGGAAATGATACCCTCTGTAGCCCAGGGAGCACAACAGAGACAACATTACCAACCTGTTGCTTATTAGGATGTTGGATGATGACATCATTGATTTATCTGAATGCAACCAGAAACAGCTGTATTTTAGTTTTTATTTTAGTTATTCAGTTTCCCACAGCACCTTTCTCCCTTATTCCTTTGGAGACACTTAAGCCAGATGTTGAATGAGCCCCACTCCCCTCCCTTCCCTCCCGCAGGAGCAGGAAGACATAGATGCAGAGGATGAGGACGAGGACTCCTTCACAGACAAGGAGGAGGACCTGGGTGCTGTGGAGGAGGAGCGCAGCGTCATCCTACACTTGCTGTCCCAGCTGAAGCTCGGCATGGACCTCACACGGGTAGGTCAAGTTCCACGCACCGCCAGGCAGCACGAGCCAAACACAAGGAAATCCATTTGGACCAGTTATCTTAAAGTACATTCTATATATGTGTATCACCCTGAGGTGTGAAAGTCAAGTCGTACACATTAGCATTTTGTTTCTATTTTGCCAAAAGTGATGGAGGTAACTAGGATCGTTTATTCTCTGAGCACCTCTTGCAGTGTAATTACTCATCCTGGCCACACACGTAACACCAAGAATCGAGTCCCAGAGAGACACTCTATCTTCCAGTGTCAGTTTGTTTTAGTATTTGGATATCCTCCTCTTGGGTTTCTGATTTATTGAATTTATCTGTCTTACCTCAGATCTCAGAGATCTAGGAGACAATGTGACCCCAAGGTCACGATATGTGTACATTGCATTGTCGGCGGTGCGATTTAATGACGGTAGACTATGCTTTAACGGACAAACTGGAAAGAAAAGTCTTGCAGTTGGTGCACCTTGAGTCATTCCAACTATAAAAAATATTAAACACAAGGCCTGTGTTCATTTTGGTTTTCCTCCCAGGTTGTTCTCCCCACCTTCATCCTTGAGAAACGCTCTCTCCTGGAGATGTACGCCGACTTCATGTCACACCCCGACCTCTTTGTGGCCATCACCGACGGCAGCAGCCCAGAGGACCGCATGGTCCGGTTTGTGGAATACTACCTCACCTCCTTCCACGAAGGCCGCAAGGGCGCCATCGCCAAGAAGCCCTACAACCCCATCATCGGCGAGACCTTCCACTGCTCCTGGAAGGTACCCAGGAAACCGGAGGCCTCCAAGGAGCCCTCACAGGGCGGCACGGACCCGGCCGCCGCCTCCCAGGAGCCCTATCAAGTGCGCTTTGTGGCAGAGCAGGTGTCCCATCACCCACCTGTGTCCGGCTTCTACGCCGAATGCCAGGAGAGGCGGATGTGTGTGAACACGCATGTGTGGACCAAAAGCAAGTTCATGGGGATGTCTATTGGAGTGTCCATGATAGGTGAAGGTGAGGTGCAGAATCCATTATAGATGAATAACTTGGGGTGTATCTGTAAATGTATAACGTTTTGTTTAACACCTGATCTCTCTGTCTTTGCTGTTCTTCCAGGTTGTCTGTATTTGCTGGAGCATGACGAAGAGTACACCTTCACGCTGCCGTGTGCGTACGCCCGCTCCATCCTCACTGTTCCCTGGGTGGAGCTCGGTGGCAAAGTCAACATCGGCTGCGCCAAGTCGGGCTACTCAGCAGTCATCACTTTCCAGACCAAACCCTTTTATGGTGGAAAACTACACAAGTGAGTAAACCACCCCACACCCCTGTGGTCCCAGTATGAGCTGCTTGAAGGCTGTGATGAAATGACATCTTTTACCCATTCACATTTTCCGCTCCCAATGTAGAGTAACGGCGGAGGTGAAGCACAACACGACCAATGCAGTGGTGTGTCGGGTGCAGGGCGAGTGGAACGGAGTCTTGGAGTTCAGCTACACCAGCGGAGAGACGAGGGTGGTGGACGTCACCAAGCTCCCAGTGACAAAGAAGCAGGTCCGGCCCATCGAGAAACAGGGACCAACCGAATCCAGGTCAGAGGACGTGAACCTTATTTTCCACCTTACTTTAGTCCTATCCTGTGAAAAGCTCCATACATCCAGTTTCATTCATGCCAGTTAAAGCACAGAAAGCTCGACAGGTGCGTAACTCTGCATCTGATTCACCTCAGGCGCCTGTGGCAGCATGTGACGGAGTCGTTGCGGCAGAAAGACATCGACAAAGCCACTGAGCACAAGAGGATTCTTGAGGAGAGGCAGCGGACAGAGGAGCGGCACCGTGCCGAGACAGAAACCCCCTGGAGGACCACATACTTCGACAGAGAGGTGAGCAAGATAATATGCATTTTCAGTTTATTTTATTCGACTTTGAAAATAAGATAACAGTTTTTTATCTCCTTTCCCAGGGCGAAGGCTGGATATATCATAAATCACTCTGGAAAAACACTGTATGCAAATCCTAGTTCGTTCAGTCTTGGAGGTTTCCACTGCATTCACAGACATGCTGGTTACTAAACGAGAGAATGACCTTCACCATTACTGAAAGGAATGCAACATGGGGAACACAGACAGCATGACTGGGGGCATTCTCAAACGTCACTCATGAATTTCACGAAGCCTCGAAGTACAAGCGTTTGTACTGCTGATCAGTTTTTTTTACAATCCAAAGTCAATGACAAAATATTCTTGTACAGGTACTGGTACTCTTATTTACACAGCCTTAAGATAGTCTGATGAATGATACTCTAAGTTTGGGTTCTGCTGATCAACCTGGATATGGTTCTTTTCTTCTTTTTTTAAAGATGTGGAATCACACTATGGTGTAAGGGACTTTTGACAAGTCCTCTCCTATAATGATAATAACACACACACACAAAAAAAAAAAAAAAAACGAGTGCAATGAAACTGTTGTAAATTGAATTCTGTGTATTTTCAATGGAAAGTAAAATACTAAACCCAAGAACAGTTTGTAGTACAGAACCTCTACATGCACACAATCTTCTGATCTGAGACCAGCTAACCGTCTGGCTGCTCTCGTTACCCATGGCCGTTTGATTCCCAAAATGTCAACATGAATACCCACAACTAACACTTGCAAAAGACGTGGTTTCAAAGTCGAAACTGTAGACGGTGATGCTCTGCCTGTCTGTTAGAAAGAGTTAATCCCCCCAAAAAATCAACTGACGTCTCAAGAGCCACGTCAACATGACTGATGACATCACTAGCAGCATATAAACATGTAAAAAATGATTTATAACACAAGCTGATTTAGTTCTTTAAAAAAAACAAAAAAATCTGAGTATTTATAAATATAATTGTCCAAACCTTCTGGCTTCTCTGGGTGCTGGAATATGAATGAGGGACAATACAGTAAAAGAAACTTGTAATCATAGAGACATTACCTCATAGGAGAATATTTAAAAATGTCTTCATATGTGTTATAAGCCATTAATTGTTTATATACTACTTGTAAATATTAAATATGGTTAAAATATATGGGTGGAAAGACTATGTATCAATGTAACACATCCACTGATCCTGAGTATTGCTTTAAGTTTAACAGCAGATGATTGTGTGCATTTAGATATAAAGTGCATTGATTTGCCACTTCTGTATAAAAGACTATTTGTTTACTTTGTTGGATGCTTTTTAAATTTGATATATTGAGTGAAGTCACACGGTGGGAATGGCATGCCGTAGCCCAGCTGACTGGTTACCAAATTTTTTAGCAATCAAAACGACTGAGTCGCACGTGAATGCGGATCTAGATTAAACCCACCCCCCCACTGACATTTACGTCTTTCTGCGTTGTTTTAGTTCAGCAGAGTAGCAGGAGTTCCCACGTGCATGGTAGCAAAGTGTCTCTGTTCACAGTCGTTGCGGGAAGCATCTGCAGAACTCCACTCTCCAAACGTCTGTTCTGAAGCTTTTAACCAAATCCACTTGGTTTGTCATGCATAAAACCCCCCCTCCCCATATCTTGCGCTTTAATTGCTCTTATTTTTAGAGCCGCTTTTTGTATAGAGACGTTAACATCAGTGTTTGTGTTCTTTTCTTTTGGAGGTAATTCCAATCTACTATACTGTGATGTACATGTAATACTTTTTTTTTTCCCCTCTCCCATTAAATCTAAAATTCTCCCTCACACTCTCAAAGTGTCCCATTATGGAGTAAGAACAGTTTCTGATTCTCTACAGAAAGAGGAAATCCACCTGCCATTGATATGCCCCACCCCCCAAGTCTTGGTGCCTTATGCAAACTCTTTCTGTGTGTGTCTTCCAGCTAAAGGAGCACATCATTTTCATCACGGACTAACCTGACAGATGCAAAATAGCAGACGTATTATTTGTGTGTGCGTGTGTTTTTTTTCTTTCTTTCTTTTTAAGAACCAGTGCTTGATGTTAGAAGAGGGCGAAGCACTTTTTATGCCAGGTTTTGACGTTTTCTTGGTTTTGAATTCTACTGGTTGTCTCGCTGACCTATGAAATGCACTGACATTGAAGGAAACCCGATGTTGTAGAAAAATGGACGTGTGTGATAATAATCAAATAAATTGCGTATCAGTTGTAAACCGCATCATGACTTTCCTCCTTTCTCTTTGTGTGTTGTGGATGTGTGTTATTCCTGCTGCAGCCACATAAGTTGGAGGTGCCTTCATCATTGGTATAGCAGAGTCAGTCTATGACCCCACTCAAGGACTTATCTGGGCTCTTATTCCTGTGCAGGTATCCTTGACCTTCATCGTGGGTAAGTGAAGGTGCAAGATGTTATTCTCATCTTGACCGGTATCAGACACAGGTTCAGGTCAGGGACACTGTTACACACCATGTGTGACGAACGCTATTTGTTCTTTCCCAAAGTTGCAGGAAATGGGGGTCACACCTTTGACCCCCCTTTTTCTCTGTCATCTCTTTAAAGGTGGACTGTTTTTTGCAAAGCCGATGAGGGAGAACAACTACATCAGTATGATGAGTCCCTTTGAGAGAAAGTATGGAAAAAGACTGATTGCTGCTTTCGCCATTGTTCCTGTCATGGCAGAAATGATCTGGATCCCCCCATTAATGATTTCCTTAGGTACACATTCACACACATTCCCATTTTTTTATTATTCATTCTGTTTGTGCCATCGTATCATGGTATTTGTTTCAATTCGTGTATCCTGTTTTATTCTTGTTATTGGTCCCGATCTACACACCCGGCTCATCAGCTCCCGGTCCTCCTCATAGCCAGGTGGTGCTGTTGAAGATGCAGCCTCCGACCACTTCCTGTTTACTTCCTGCTCATTTCCTGCTCCACAGGAGGACTAAACAGACCACCTGAAGACATACACACAGATAATCATACACCCAACAAACACACACACACACACACAGTGAGATACACCAGACTAAAACAAAGCTAATAGTCTTAATGATCATGAAAACAATTAAATATAGCCTATTAAGATTTTGAATGAAGCCCCCTTTTGAATTCAACACTGTTTGCCAAATACTAATGTATCAATATAATCAATCAATATCAAATCATTCACAGATAATCACACCACAACAAAGCACGTGAATCTGTTGTGCCTATATATTGACAGAGCAGTGGAGGTAAAAATAGGGACCTCAGTTTACCGACAGGGGGCCCATGCAGACCCCAGTGATGTAACAGCATCACCCGTCTCACCAAAGATCACCAGCACATGCAGATCTCTCACTCTGAAGCTCTTTGCTGGTACACTAACAACAGCACCGTTTGTGACTATTTTCACACAGCAGTCATTCTCATCCTTACACATTCATGTTTCCGGGCAGCCTTTGTTTAGCTTATAGGTTTATTCACATTGAGGGGTTGATGGGTTGGGATTGTATTTTTTCCACCGAGTGACGCATCGCTTTGTTGAGGACGATCTTCGGCCACACACGCCCAGCCTCAGCACCAGCGCATCCTTTCTCTCCGTGTTTTTTTTTTCTTTCTCTCCCTTCTCCGCACTAAGATTAGAAGAAGCCGTGATCGGGATGAGGCCTTCGTGATCAGGACACACACCGCC
>OMNW01023042.1:41917-52546 GCA_900303245.1 Selene dorsalis
GCTTTTTTAGATTTTTATATAATAATTATATAATAGTTTTCTATAATAAAACAATAAAATGTGATAAGAGATAAGTGGAAACTATGTTGTTTCCCTATGGACTTATGACAAAATGCTTTGTAAATGTGTTTGCAGCATATCTATTACTGTGTTTGCCATATTGACAACTTCTGGCTACACCTTGGTTTAAACAGGCATAATAAGCATGCAGGAAGGAAGCTGCAAGCAGAGGAAGCTGAAGGTCACGTCTGTAACCCCAATGTACAAAAGGGAGAGACCTGCCATTACAAAATAAAAACATGGGACTGGAGACACAGATCTACTGTTTTGTTTTTGTGACTTTAATGTTGGCAAAGGTCACAGAACTGGATCATTTTTGACTATAAAACTCTTATTATTTTTCTATCAAGTAGCACATAAACAAATCCAGATGAACCAGAAGCTGAGGTTGTATAGAATATAACATAAGGGAGGCGAAGTCCTGGTTTAAATTCTCCAAAGAACGAAAATACAGATTGTGTGGGTGTGACGGTGCAGAGCACGTGAAGCAGAGGTCGAATCCAGCTGCTGTCAACGCGGCAAGTGTCGGATCATGTCAGCAGCTGCTGTAACTCAGGAAGCGTTATTCTCATCGAGCTCTGGAGGAAACTATTTGGGATAGTGCTGAAACTTTTACCTGTTCCTCCAGATCATGTAAAAATAACACTGCGTTGGGTATTAAAAATAACATCTACGACAGACTGAACCTACCTCGGGGTTTGGTTTTACTTCAGTCATCAAAGTGCAGAAAACAAAGTGTTAATATCCCTTTTCTTGTCTTCTCATCTAGAAACTAAGGGTGAAGATCAGAGCACAGATGGATCTGAACTGCATCCTGTCTCTGCTGGTGTTGTGCTCCTTCAGTAAGGTAACAGTTGCATATGCAATGTGCAGTTTAAGCATCATAAATGCTGTTTTACCTATCACCTTCACAAATTCAGAAAAGACATTCTTGTACTTGATGTTTGTATATCTTAACTTTTTATCTTATTACGTATTTCTTTATTTGTTGAGGTTCTGTATCGCAAAACTGATCAAAAGTGTGAAATCAAACCACAGAGGACTTTCCTCTACCTCCTGTGAGAGTGTGAAACACTAAATGTGTCACCATTGCACTGTTGTGATTGCGCTTTATTAATCCCAGCTGCTAGTGGTGGTGGCAAACCCTGAAGAAAAACAACAGACGCACGAGAGCCATCAGGGCGAGCATCAGTCCACGCGGGACAAAATCGCCACGGCCCAGTATGAATGTTTTCAGCGCATCATACAGGAGTCGCACCGCCCCTCAAAAACTATCGGTGAGGAGAACGTGCAGAAGGCTGTGGCTGTGGTGTGTCCCAACAATCAGGCTTGTTGTGTTACTGAGTGCACAATGTGTTGTCCGCAGGGCCGATGTGCAACAGGACATGGGATGGATGGTTGTGCTGGGACGCAACCGAACCAGGCCTCACGAACCAGAACTGCCCAGACTACTATGACGACTTTGACACTTCTGGTGAATTCCTCTCGAGAGTATACCGAACCCCTGTATCTGTGGCGTGTTCTGACTTTATGCTCTGCTAATTCTAAAAAAAAATTTGTCGACAGCCTTCGCCACCAAGGTCTGCTCGGAGACAGGGGAGTGGGGACGCCACCCGGAGAGCAACAGGACGTGGACGAACTTCACCAACTGCAGAGACAACGATGTACATCACGGGAAGGTGAGAGGGGATAGACACTTGAACGAGAGCAGCTTCGGTGTGTGTGTATGTGTGTGTTGGCAGAGAAAGATATGAACTTGTATTACTTGTGCTGCAGGCGGTGATGACTCACTTCTACTTGGTTATGATTGGTCAAGGACTGTCTCTGGTGTCTTTGCTGATATCATTAGTAATATTCTTCTATTTCAAGTAAGTGTTGCACAGATGTCTTTTACTGTATTTCACTTTTGAATTTCTTAAACATGCTGATAACTGATACACACAAGATGGGTTAAAGCAGATTCTCTCTGGCTGTTACCACCTATTTACATTCCTATTGCTTACTCAGTTGACATTTCAATGATATAATCCACAACATCTGCAGTTGCAAGTTTCTTTTTTTGTGCTCGATGTTGAATTCCAAAACAAATCCGTGACTCGCTTTGCAAAAGTGGCCATGCAAAGCTGATAAAAAAGTCCTGTTATATCTTTAATGTGTCTCTCCTCTACTGCTGCTCCCAGGAGTCTGAGCTGCCAGAGGATAACGCTCCACAAAAACCTCTTTTTCTCATTCGTGCTGAACTCGGTCATCACCGTGGTGTGGCTGAAAAAACAGGGATACATGGACAACGACTCCGTGAGTGATTTGACTTCCTGCGCTTGACACTGACGTGTAATCCACGCACGTCGTGATATTCCAGCGAAGACGCAAAGAGATGCTCAGGTTGCTTTTTCCTTCCAGGCGAGCTGTAAGATTATCATGTTCATCCACATGTATCTGATGAGCTGTAACTACTTCTGGATGCTGTGCGAGGGAATCTACCTGCACACTCTCATCGTCGTGGCTGTGTTTGCAGAAAAACAACATCTCATATGGTATTACCTGCTGGGGTGGGGTGAGTAAAGATCCGTGCACAGATTTCATTATGCACGTTTCACCTCGGTGAAACTCAAATGTCATAACTGATTTGATGTTGCAGGTTTTCCACTCGTGCCATCGGTGATACACGCGATATCTCGCCACTTCTACTACAACGACAAGTGAGTCTTCCCTATCTTTGCTGAAGATGTCGTTGTGGATGAACTGCTGTGTGATGATTTGATGATTTTTCCCACAGATGTTGGGTCAGCTCAGATACGGCTTTACTCTACATCATCCATGGCCCCATCTGTGCTGCACTGATGGTAAGTGCTGAACTGAGATACAGCCTTAAAGTTCAGTTGAAAGCTCCTTGAAAAAGCTGGAAACTGGACAATAATTAAAACGCCTAAAAGGCAGCATTGTGCACAACACTTGGAGTGCGTAATAATAATAAAGACTTGACCTACGACCTCGCAGCGAAGGCTGGAGACGAACTTCCTCAGTGATAATCAGCGGAGTCTGGTATGCTGCCATTTGCACCTCTCGCCTATCGCTTGTTTTTACCATCAGTCCAGTCACTGTGAAAGTGAGGCAGGTTATCACAGGACACATGATTTAACACACATTCATCTCCTCACCTCCCAAATCTCAACAATAGAAGTAGTTTTATTTTCATTATCTGTTACCTTTCACATCACACATACAGAAGATCTATTAGCTTTAGTCGAATACTAGAACTGTTTCTGTCTGTCCTCTTAGGTGAACCTCTTCTTCCTGCTCAACATCGTCCGGGTTCTCATCACCAAGCTGAGGGTGACACACCAAGCTGAGTCCAGCCTCTACATGAGGGCCGTGCGAGCCACCCTCATCCTCATCCCCCTGCTGGGCATCCAGTTTGTCCTGGTTCCCTACAAGCCCCACAAGCACTGGGCCTCGGAGGTCTACCTGTACATCATGAATATCCTCATGCATTACCAGGTCAGTGCACATGCACGAGGAGTGTGTCTGAATTCATATCTGTATACGGACTTAATCCATGTGGAAACATCCTCAGCAATGATGCAATGGTGGTTTAATATTACAAATATTTTCACGATAGGAGCATGAACATGAGATACTGTGGACTTCTGCAGCTGTCTGAGCTTAAACGATTTTCCCCTCTTGTGTATTTTCTCAAGACACATGTTTTTTTTGTCCCACACACAGGGTCTCTTGGTTTCAACAATATTCTGTTTCTTCAATGGGGAGGTGAGGAATCAGCTTTGTTTAGGATTAGATTATTTGCAAACATTTGATTTGATAAAATCCACTGGAAGTTAGCCACATTTTATTGATTCAAAAGTAGAACAACAACTGTGTGACCTCTTCGACCTCCGGGCCGCATTGCCGCTCTCCTCACATCTTTTTTTTGTGTCTTCCTTTTGTGTTGCAGGTGCAGAGCGTTCTGCGGAGACACTGGAACCAGCAGCGGATGCAGCTCGCAGGCACGTTCGCCAACGCCGACTTCTTCCGCTCGGCCTCCTACGTGGCGTCGTCGCTCACCGAGGTCCACCGCTGCTACAGCATCGAAAGCCACACCGAGCACTTGAACGGCAAGAGCTACCCGGACATATTCAGATCAGACAGCCCTTTTGTTTGAAGGTGGTTGCGTTCATTTTTTCGATATTTTTTCTAAAACTTAACATTTTTTAACTGCTCCCAAGACTGAAGAAGATTGGTGATGATGTTTTCTTGGAGTTTTTGTTCACGACACCTGAGTAGCTTCGTACCTTTGACATTTTTCCATCTCCCGGCCACAAAAACAAAACAAACAAATCAAAAAAGAACTCACAGAGTTCCTTAAATTTTCTCTAAAATCGCTGAAACAGAAGGAGTTTGAGATCAAAGATCCCATAAGAGACTGTTGATGGACCTGAGGAAGACCACAAGAATCAACTAGTGTCAACATGATTTTTTATTTTTTTGCTTTTTTTTTGCATCGTGTGGAATAAACTTGAACGAGAAGCTGTTCTGTCGAGCCGACGGTTACGATCTCTTGAAGAGAGAAGTTATTATGGTCTGGGCACATAAGTCTGTGGCAGAACCTCTTTGTGGGCAGAGACCATCTGCAAAGGCACATCTCTCTGGAGCAAATAACAAAGAGGACACTTGTCCAGATGTAGCCAGGTAGTGGACAGTGTAAAAGTAAAAGTACAATTACAGCTGAAAAAAATAAGAAATAAGCAGCTTGCTGTTGCTAAAATGCAAATTTCTGCTATAGCCACTATTGAATTGACTCTTCTGATGCTAAGTTAAACAATGAGGTTCACAGTGCGTTAGCCACACATGGCATGGTTAAACAACGGCTAGAAAAGGCTTCATTTTTAAGTTAAAGCTCTGTTTTTGTCGTCACTGTTTTTCACTTCATATCTCATTATTCCAAAATGCTGGAGAGATGATTGTGAGAGGGAGCGGGGAGTGAAGAGAGCGCGTGTTTGTACATGTACATGTAGTTGATTGTGTATGAGTATGACACATATCAAAACACAACCTATGAATATCTACCTTGTATTTACATTTACATTAGTGTACTTTGTGTATTTTTCCACATAGTTAGGGGCACGTCACTGTCAGCCTTGTAGTGAAACCCACAAAGTCCACAACAGTGAAAATTTCATTTAGATAAGTTTTTTTGTGTGTGTGCGTGTGTAAATTCAGCTGGAACTGACTCACTGGTTTGACACTTTACATTTACAACCATTACACCAGAACTACTACTGCTATTAACCTCCTCTAACTCTGCAGAATATGTGACAATGATGTCTGTCACCTCTAGTTAGACACATAGAGTGAAGTGCTGCTGGTTTCAGCCTTCAAACACAGCAATCACAGACCAGTCTCCTATGCATCACAGATAACTTATTATAGATCACTTTACCAAATTATCTGACAGTTTAGGACACTTGCTTGTTTGCTTTTTTAGATAAGGGGATTGTAGGACAGCGGATAAGCATTATTGATTATCATTAACTGTTTGAATCACAGAATATTCACAGAATAAGACTGGATGATTGCATGAGCTCTACGGTGATGTCTGCACTCTTGATATCACAGGTGTCATATTGAAGCTTCTGATACAACCTGGATGTGCTCAGCAGTGGGTACACTGTCAGATATTTACTGTATGTTACACTGGACATAGCTACATACTGTATGTGTCACTTTGTCTCTGCACTAGTGTCTGTTTGGTGGCATTGTTTTCTGAGATCAATAGTTTGAAATTACTGGAAATAAAACCTATAATATTAATCTTGCTGAGAGTTAGATGATAAGATAAGTTCCAGTCACAGTATATTCCTGGGTCCTTGGCTCATGTCTGGCCAGCATCTGGCCTGATTCTGGCTGTTATCTGCCAACACAGGCCAACAGCCGGTGGGCTTTTCTACTGCATGTGCACCAAAGTCTGCCTGGATGTGGAGGTGACATCTCACGTCTGACAAATATATATATTTGTATTTAAACAGTATAAATTCAAGGTTCACTTAATAGCTTTCAACATTAATCTACTGAAATATTTAAATATGTCATCATATATGAACCTTGATGTTAAAACAAATGTATAGTTTCCTCATTCTCAGTTTTGTATGATAGTTTTGTCTTTAAATCCTGACCATGCTTGTTCATACTGAAGTAATAATTCTGTAAATAAAAGATAAGGTGTTTTAACTGAGATCCAGTCACAGCAGTGATTATATACTTATATATTTCTGCTTCTGTTTCACTCTCGTCTGAGACAAAGGGAAGAAAATATGCAATTGTATTTTTTCCCGCACATGTCTAATTAAGGGTGGGATTTCCTCGTCTGACCGTAGAAAAAGTTTCCCACTGAAGTGAATATTGTTTCCAGACAAAGAAGGGCGTGCTGGTGTCTGTTCCTCGTCCAATACATATATGAATACAGGTATAATTAGGAAATCCCAGAGGAAAAGTGCTATATCCATCCTCTCAGTGCATCATCTATCAAATGCAAAGACGGACAAGCTGCAGAAGAGCTTAACCGTGCCAGCTGATGATCAAAAGCATGTGGGATCATTAATCACTGCAAATAACAGCGCCTGGTTACGAGCTATTTGTGCGTCTTCCGGCATCATGACATCAATCCACTGAGGACTCTGGTATCTGCGCTTTTGCTCAGCATCACGAGAATGTCCCTCCCCCACCTCCTCCTCCCATGTTACTTTGTGCACAACACCGAACATCTGATAGTTTCACCACACTTGCATCCTGTCACAGCATCATGGGAGACGGTGTAGTATCCTGTGCGATTTGCGATGGCACACGTTTCCTTTGAAGCGGAGATAAAAAGAAAAATAAGGCAGAAAAGTGAGTTTGTACCTGTGAGCGCTCCCTGCAAAGAGACTTTTTGTTGTTTACCTATCCCAACAGCATCTGATAAACCCCACCGCCCTTTATTTACCTCAGTGGAAATCACACCGGTGGATGCATTGCAGGCTTCCTGTTTCTAAGAATACATTGCCATTGAACTCTTGATCCATCGGCTCTTGTGTGCTGGTAGTAAACACTTCCTCCGTCTCATGACTAATACTTGTTTACTGCCTTCACTTCCGCATTGCTTTGGCCAAAACTTGAAGCATTTAGCCGATGTTTCATGCACGGACAGACGAGTCTGCAGCACTTCTTTCCACAGGACACAGCTGGAAATAGAGACACGGGATCACACACGTGCTCCCCTTGCACGGTGACAGTCCTGCAAACACAAACAAACACAAACGTGCAGAAATAAAGTTGTAGAGGACAAACACACCTGCTCCTGGAGTAGTTCCCACTCACCAGTATGAACTTATGTAACAGCCATCAGGAACAAATAAGCGGCTTGAATTTACCATGTAGCAGCAAATATTTCCTGACCTTCAGGGCCCCTTTTTTAGCCAAGCTGGATCCTACATTTCCCACAATGCACATCAAAAGACCACACCAACCTCTAAACACTTAACTGTTGCTCCAATCAACACACAGGTGCTTTCAATTGTGCTGCCTATTAGACCAAACCTCATAAGATGTACAAACTCCACTGGACTGACTTGTCTCTTCTTTATATGCTGGTTTCTGTTGTGCGCTCGAGGAGGAGAAAGGAGGTGGACGTGACTTGGTTCGACTGTATTTTTCCTTCTCCGATAAAAGGAAATTTCCCCCCTACCAGGGAAAACCCTCGATTGCACAAGGCGTGATGCACTTTACCTTCCCGGCATCAGCAGGGGTGGTATGTGAGGAATGCAGGAGAGGTCAGGTTTGACTTGGAGAGAGTCATGAAACAATGACAACAGGAAGAAGAAGATGTGACTGTACGACCGGCTGGTGATTTCTCGGGGAATAAAATACAGCGAGGAGCAACCATCGCATCGGTCGCCAGAAACAAGAAGAAACAAAGCAGCATCTTCACAAACAAACACGTGTTTGATCAGGAACAGATTAACTTTTACGCCGTTTAAGGTCAAATGACTCAAGCTTCAAACAACATGCTGAATCAATTTCCTGTACACTTCAGTAGAAACTGGGGTTGTTCAGTGAAATTAAACCACACTCTGTCTCTTTCTAAACAATGCTTTGCCATGCACTGAAGCACAGACGCACACCATCCCCACATCTGCACATTTGTATGATGTGTCCACTTGAACATGGGGATGTCTCCCTCACTCTTGAGAACAATGGAATGAGTTCTTGGCTGTGCTGGAGGGCGTGGAGGGCGTACAGTAACAAGGGCTAGGGTGAGCAATGTGGCCCGGCCTGTATGGATGTGACCCGGGCCTGGGTGGGACCGCAGGAAATCTGCCGCTCACTGCTAGGCCCTTTCAGGGAGCCCAGCGAGGTCATGAATTATCTGAGCAGCTCATCGCGCTGTGATGTGTCAACACTTGGTCATCTACTGTGGTGTTTCTGGAGCAAATGTGAGATTACACACACACACACACCACACACAGAGTTCATTTCCAAAGTGCTGGGCAGGGCCGCAGCGAGGAGGCGCCCTGGGGAAGGCTGCTCTGGGTCTCGGAGCACTTTTTTTAAATTTCTGTCCCCTGCAGATATGGACCTCATCACTTCACCTGTCTGCTAAAACAGAAACTTCCTTTTCCGCTAGATCAAGGATTTTAGACATTTAAATGATAACTTTTAAATTTAACCTCTATATGCAATGTTTCTACATGCGGGCTCCTATTTTGTTTGTGTATAATCCAGTCATTAGATGTGCAGATTAGTTTTGGGGGATCAAAGGTCAACATGAGATCTCAGAAATGCTTTGGCTCAAATGTGCACTAGGACTCAGAGATAGCCTGATTTTGGGGGTCAGATGTCAAAGGTCAATGTTGCCGCAGCCTCACAAAATGTGATTTTGTCCTTGTTGACACAGCATCTCAGAAATCCCTTCAGATTTGGCTCTAATGTTCACTAGAGCTCAGCTCTAGAGCTTGGATTTTGGGGGTCGTAGGTCAGAGGTTAAGGGTCTTCATTACTCGAAAAGATTCTATTATATCAGCATGTATCAACCCTTTAAAAACAGCTGGTGTATCCTTTTTTGACCAGGTGGGTCTTTGGTTCATTTCTAATCAGAGACAGTGAATATAAACGTACCAGAACTAATTACAGGATCAATAACTCTGATCATATAAACGCTCATCAAGAGCTGTGATTGAAACATTATTTGCCTCGCAAGCAATTTTTCTCAGACCCTCATCTGTCAGATCTGGCGGCAGAACATCTAAGACACACGTTCCCTTCAAGCGTCAGACATTTGGAATCAAACTCTTCAAAACATTTCGAACAATAAGCCTATTACGGTTTTAAAGAGCCCAGTTCCTTCTTGCCCAGGGCAGCGGGCCAGTGTCCACTTGTACGAGGCGCGTCGCTGCTCCTGTCTTCAGCATCATCCTGCCAACAGGAACTCCCTCACTCCTCTCCCAGTTTCCTGCCATTGTTCTCCTCGCTGCCACCAGGCACAGGCTCCTCCCAGGATCTGGGAAAAGGTGGGATGTTAGAGCGGCCCATTTCCCTTTCGATCAGCTTCGACCTCAGCCGGTGGAGGAGGGGTGAGTGTCCAAGCCTGTGTGTGTCTGTGTGTGTGTGTGTGTTTGAGAGAGGCAGCACCCATGTGAAGAGCTTAACTATCATTTTCAAGTGCAACTAATCTCTTTGTGTGGAGGAAGGGTGGGAATTCTGACTTCATTTGTGATTTCAGGTTCTTGTGGGAAAATCCAAAGCCAGAAAAATACACATAGTACAAATGTACAGTATTTAAGTTAATTAATATATAATATATATATATGAGCTTAAAGTTGTGATAAAGCTGATGAATGGATATGAGCTATAACTCTGTATCTTTACGTGTGAACCCATGATTAACAGCAGCAGTGTGTGTGTTCTTCGAGAACCCAACAACATATCCCCACTATAACCAGAAGAATTTATGTCTTCCCCTCAATTGTGAGAATCTGTTCTCAGGCCTGTGTTTTCATGCCAGTGAGAATAATTTAGGTTAATGGCATGATCCTTTCTCATGATCCTTTCCCCATGTTCTTTAAGTGTTCCTGAGGGGCGTCAGCGAGGTGGGGTTGGAGGGTGCACAGGAAGGAAAAGGAGTAGCTGGGAAATCTCATCGACGCTCCTCGGCGAACAAGAGACACCCCAGTCAGGATCTGGGCGTCGCTGCCAAGTCATCTCAGGGTCGTAGACTCGGCCGGTCGTCGGGTGAAGCGGGCGCGCACACACACGCATCAGAGAGTGGGACACACCGGGGTTGTTCTTGTAGTCTGACAGAAACCACGTCAGGCTGGAAAACTGACCTTAAAGCGTCAAGGCGAGGAGATGAAAGGAGGAGAAAGAGGAGGATTCAGCCTCTAGACTTATATATTTCCTCAGGAAATGGATTCTCGGAGATGACAGGAAGCTCATTAAAGCTTTAGTCCAGACTGAAATATCTCAACCACTATTAGACGTACTGGTTCAGACATACGTTGTGGTTCCGAGGGGATGAATCCTGGTGACCTTGGCGATCCT
>OMNW01023070.1:12467-25407 GCA_900303245.1 Selene dorsalis
TACACCCCTCCGACATCGACGGCCTCCAACTTGAGTCGTCCCGTTGCCAAGGAGACAGATGGGGTGATGCTCTCACCCAGCCGGTGCCAGGCGTTGGCAGCAGAGTTCAGCGCAGCAGGCGTTGGCTCCGTTCAGGGGGAAGGAAAAGGGCGCGCGTGTGTGTGTGTGTGTGGTCAGGCTCGGTGCCTGGTTGTAGCAGGTGTAGCACTGGGTGGTGGAATGTACCGAAGCTAAATGGATGAGCGTTCTGGGAGGGGGGGGTCAGCTCCCGGTGACCTGGAGCGAGGGCTCGGCTGTGTGAATGGGCGCAGAGCTGAGAGTGACAACAGTGTGGGGTCATGTCTGTCTGTGAGGAAACCCTGGCTCTGAATAATGGAGGCTGAAGCTGAGAAGATGCTTTTCTGCTCCATTAACATCGAAAGGTGCGAACAGAATGACATCATCACCACTATGAGTGATTTCACATCACATTTATCACTATTCTTATGATTGGTGAGAATCGAAGAGAGCATCCAGTTTCTCCTTTGATTGTCTATGTCATAGATACGATACTGAATGAGACTATAAAGAGCCACGTGTAGTCATCTGTACAAGATTAAACACAACCAGTACAGACTGACTACAGAGAGACGAGAGATCAAGAAGGACAAAGACAAAGAGACATAAAACGTGCCCATAGACACACAAACAGCTCCACAGAGACTTTAGATGTTCACAACAATTGGACATCACCGTGGTGATAATCAAGATGCTGAGAGACAAACGCACAGCGAGTGTATAAAGGTTTTCTGTGCTTTGATCACTGATGTCACAGACAGGTTTCTTTTCTTCTTACAGATGTGATTCACACTCTTTAAGATTCCAACCTGTGTGTGTCTATGTGTGTGTGTGTGTGTGTGTGTGTGTGTGTGTGTGTATACAAGACAGGCAGCTTTTACATGACTATTCTCTCCGTGCATTGAGGGGTGATGATGATTGAATGTGCTCCACAGATATTCAGGAGGTGCACAGAGAGATGCTTTGAGCAGGACAGTCAAACAAACACACACACACACACACACACACTTGCTGTACTTTAACACTGCAGGTGAAGCTGTGACAGCTACTTCTCTGTTGTCTGCTCAGTGTCTCGAGGACTCTCACACACACACACACACACACACACACACAGGGTGTTGTGAATCTGCAGGTCCTTGAAGTGAGGCGACAGCCTGTCAGTCATGCTCCCTGACTGTTGAGTCCACACACACACACACACACTGATTCTCACACACACATGCACACCCAAAGCAGAGTGTCTGATCACCCGGTCGAGCAAGGCAACAGGCTCCACATGCATTATGCATCAGTGTCTGGGGACAGCATATGATTAGTTCCTCAGTGTTTTATGCATTTATCTGCATATGTGTGTATGTGTGTGTGTAATGTAATTGGGCATGTTTCCTCCAGTGTTCACCTAATGACAAGCTGCCTCATACTTATTGCTCTCTTGGTCTTTATATTTAAGTGTGCGTGTGTGTGTGCGTGTGTGCGTGTGTACATACTAGCAACACATACTAGCGGGCATTGTGTGTGTGTCTGAGGAACGTCCTCCTGGGGCCTATTGTTTGTAATTAGAGGTGCATTAAGTGATTTGTGGCTCTAATGATGCAGTGTGTGTCACATAATACCCCACCCCTGACAGTCGGGGTGGGACACCCCTCCTGCGGGGCCTTAGCCGTTGCTGTCTATTAATGGAAATGACCTCATTGTTTTGATGATCATCATCAGAAAACACAGAGGAAGATGAATAGAAAGGAGGAAATGATTGCAGCCAAACGTTAGTGTAATTGCATCATCCTCACTTTTCAACCTAAGCAGCGGAAAAACGCCATCAGCCCCATAAAATAGAAAATCGATGCATCTGTAATTAACAGGCTCGCTAATGACTTTGTGAGTTAGAGAGAATAAAGAGTCGCTGACTGCTGAATTTTTTTTAACTTAAAGAGATTCCAAGCAACGAAAGGATGAAGAGCATCACAGGGGGAAGTGGCACACGATAAATCAGATTCTATTGTTCTCCTCCTGCTCCTCGTGCAAAGGTCAGATTCTTGTCGGGCCCCTCTAGGAGTTCTGTGTGTGGTGTGTGTATCCATGCGTAGCTCCGGCTGCTCGGGCCAGTTCACTGCACAGTCCCAGAGTAGTTTTTTGGTTTATACAAGTGAAAAAGACTGTGGTGAAGACAAACTGGCTGGATTTGCAAACGTATGGATGGTTAACCACCTCACAAAACAATGTAAACAGACAAGCCAGTGAAATGGAAGAGGTTTCAGATAGTCTGGAGAGAAGAGCTCCACCATGATGGAAAAAAACCCATCAGATTAAATGAAATGTGTGGGAGTCACAGTGGGAATGAAGGTGTGGTGTAGTACTGTATATGAAACTGGCTAAAACAGTCAATGTGCTGCATCAATACAGAGACCAAGAGAGTCATTATGAGGTTTGGGATCAACACTGACTTCTGAACAGAATTGATTTCATTTGCTAAACAAGGAAAAAGGTCAAATCATTACCTCTGCTAAGAAGGTTATCATTTCACTTTTCACCCATATACAGTCTGTTTTGTTGTTGTTGTTTTAACCTAATTCACCTTCAGAATGGGGCCATGAACCAAGGATGAGCCAATTTACATTCTGCTGATTTGGTTTTAGGGGTAAAATCTGAATTTTATTTATTTATATCACTTTTTTTAAGGACATTTCAACAATTTATTGATTTAAAAGATGAGTCATTTTAATTGTGTTTATGTATGTGATTGGTACAGGTTGGTGCAGATCAAGTTGATCATGGTCTTGGTCTTTGGTTAAAAAAAAAAAAAAGATCGTTATCATCATGAAATGCAAAGTGTTATTTTCTGTTGCGAAACCATCTGTCTTTCAGTCTCAGGTTTTGTTTCTCTGTTGCGGACTCTGGGGGTTCAGGATAAAGAGAGATGTTGGAGGTGGAGCAGCGGAGAGAATTAATTTGCATTTACAAGGATTGGATTTGACAAGAGACCACAAGGTTTGACGGAAGCCTCACTCACCCTGGTTCACCCCTGGGACCGAGGCTGAACAAAACACTGTAACCACACAAACACAGCACAGCGTAATGATAACCTCCGCTATTTTGAAGTGTCTCTACAGCACGTACAGTGTTTTTCAGTCATTGAACTGAGAGGCCACGTCAAGGTCTCCGCTTTATTTTGGCGATGCTGCAGCAAATGATTGTTGTTGGTCACTAGGAAACTGTTTCTATGGAAATGAGTCAGAATGACACTGGGTTAGAAGTTTTATATAATAACTTTTCATCTGTGTTTGTTGGTTGGAAGCAAGCTTGGGAGATGGAAGCCATGTTTGGATCTGATGAAAATCAGATGAATTTATTCAGTTTGGTGCAGATACAGGTAATATGGATCAAAGCTGATGTCTTTTCTCAGTGCCAGTTGCCCTTGTAGCTGTGTTCATGATGGTGGTGCATTTCTATTTTAACCACATCGCCATCTGTGTCATTAAAGCAGCCGCTGCATTCCAGACCCAGTGTTTTGTCCACACCCTGTAGTGTGACGTTTGGATGTTGGGGAACATGGGAAACGTTTTGCTTCATGTAACTTCATCTACAGTGTGTGAATGGAGGCCAAGCCAAACCAGATATAGGAAATGACAGTCAGTGTTGGTTTAGGTTGTTTTAAAGTGCTGGTTTCCATAGATGTAGTTAGTTATGTTTTCAGTAAATCTCAATTCAAACACCAAAACCAACAATGTTCCAGTCAGTCTCTTACTACATTATAACCCCCCCTGTCTGTGGCTTTCAGCTCCAAAACCCATTGGTTCCTACTAAAGCTGTAAATCTTTAAAGAAAACGTTAGGCCTGTCACAATTATCGTACTCTGATCGCAATTATTTGAGCTAATTGCAATTATTTAGAATAATCGTTCAAATGCTTTCCATTCATCTGTATAAAAATGGCTGGAAATGTTATATTTCCATCACTGTTTCCTTGTCTCTATCCACCGTTTGAGGTTTAACTGGTGCTCTTTTACTGGCACCATCACGTTGCGCCCCACTCTGCTGTTATGCTTTAAAGACACATGAGTGGAGCACCACAAACTGTTTATCTGGAGGAGCTTCATTTCTAATATTCGATGACCGCATTTCGATGAGCATCTATTGACATTAGCCTCATGGATTTTCTTGGAAAGCCTAAAAGCAAACAGAAATGCAGTTTTTTTTGCATATTCTATAATAGTGGCATAAAATAATCAGAAAAAGACAATTAAATCAACTAAAACTAAAATTCCATGATTGTGACAGACCTACATATGGTTTTTAAAAAGGTTCAGTAAATTTTTCAGCTGCTCGCTGAAGAAAATCTTCATCTGTTGGAGACGAATTTCATCTTTTGTCAGGATGTGTGTGTTGGACTGTGTGTGTGTGTGACTGTGTGCCTCTGATGTGTTTCCAGTAGTTTTTGGAAACAGTGGTCTTTGATGGCTCAGAGGACACTCAGTGCTGGTTCGGCTGTATGATGGGATTTAATGTACTTTATAGCCAAAACTACATTTAATCCCTTTGCGCACAGTAAACTGGATTATGAGGACGGAGCTGGAGAACAACGTCAATGCCATTTACATATTAGTAGAATTGAAGCAGCATCAATAATGAATCTATAATCTTAAGTAAGGTACACCTCCATACAGACCGATGACAAACTGCATCTTCACTGGCGCCAGTTGATCTGTTTTCTGATGATTGCAATCAGTCAAAGCAGCTTAAATAGGTGTTACATGCACGAATCAGTGGGCATGAGAATGTTTGTTGCTCAGTAAGTGGAAAACGCTTTGGCACAGTGTGTGTCTTTGTCATGTTATCTGTAGAAATGTACAGGGCATGAGACCTGTGAGTGATTGTGACCACATTTAGTGTGGGCTTGTGTGTGTTTGTGTGTGTGGAGGAGCAGAGCCGGGCAGACAGACGGCAGTGCAGTGATGTAATGAGCAGATATTGCCAGCAGCACTGTGTGTGTGGTTTTCCTGTTACACAGCAGTTGAGCAGTTTCCCTCCTTTTCTGATTTATCTGTTGTTTTTTGAAGTCGGCGACACCTCACAGAATGACTGGACAGACTTTCGGTCTTGAGGCCAGGAGCCACTGTCGGGCCCCTGGTGTCTCCACACTAGAGGGAAAACATGGTATAACAAAAGCAGCATTGGATGTGTATGTTGAAGTTAGCCAGCTCTGCCTTGAGATTGATTTTTTCACCTTCCATTAGCTGATAGCTTGTGGTTCCTTTTCCATTTCTCTAATTTCTGCTAGGACTGTAGAGGGTGGTTGTCCACTAACTCAAAGGTCGATGGTTCAATTCCCAGCTCCTCCAGTCAGCCTGGCTCTTAAGATTTATAGCACAGTGCTTATTAGTGCAGTGTCAGTCGGAGGAACCTGAACACTGGAGCAGTCATTGATCTGGCTGAGAAAATCGCAGAGGACGAGCCGACAGGAAGAGCAGAGCGAGGAGAGTGGAGGAAACTGCAGAGACAGCAGATACAATAAATGTTCTGGAGTTATGTAACACTGACCTGGAGATGCGCCTCTGTGTGTATCTAGCAGAACAGATCAGCAGCATAGACTCACACATCCTACACCATCAGTCACATTTTTGCACCTTTATGCCGTTTTATAAACTGAGAACGTTTTTTTTACAGCATCGCATTCATAACACTGTGGATGTAGATAATGAACAGGAAGCGTTCAGCCTGGTTTTTCCCTACCATGTGAGGAGAGAACTGATTAAAGCTTCTAATCTTCGGCCTGGTGACTCCGATCGCGCCAGTGGAGATGCCCTCTGAGGGATTAGCCTACTATCTGTTCGCTCACACGGTCCATCAACACGGAGATTATCCCCTTTATATTGTGGCGTAATCTAGACATTTACAGTAGACAATATAAGCCTATTTACACCAAATGCAATTATCACTGGAAGGGTGAAAACAGCTGTGTAATGATCCTAGTGATGTCATAATGACGTCATTAGGGTAATCCCAATTTGGAAATTGACAATAGACAGCTGGTGTAACAAACCGGGAGCTTTAAGTTGGAAAGGAGAAAGCGTTCACCAGACAGAGTGGGCTTAATGAAAAATGCTACCTAGTTGGATGATGGGAAGAGTTGAGCTTGTGGGTAATGCGTTGGCCTCTTGTGGTTCAATTCTGACTTTTCTATTTTTAAATCTGACTCTTGTTAATTCAACAGCTTTTATGGAAGTGCAGTGCTAAATCATTGGAGAGCCCCTTAACCCCAGTTAACAACCAGACATCATGAAATACACTGTGCATCAGCCTGTTCAAGCTCCTCATTGAAGCTCAGTGATTTTTTTCGAGAGTGACCTGTTCAGATTGGAGACTCTTGTTCTTTATGGCTGCACCAGTCCATCGAATAAAAACTATTTTTAAATGCCCCGTGCATCATTTTATCCATAATTTACCTGAGCACAAATCACCCCATTGATTCAGCTAGTTGCATCGCATCATATGTGAAATAGGGTGATACAATGCAGTGCGTATACCAGTGGCTGACAGCTGGAGGCTTGTGAGCTAAAACTGAGTAGCAGCGATAATATCTGGTTAGTCTATCTACTTTCAGATTAGTGTGATCATCATATTATTTTCCGTAATCTGTAATCTCAGACAGTCCCACATTTATAGAGCATATCTCCCCACCTGATGAATGTTTATTATGGCCTATTTTTATCATTGCCTGCTGAATCACTTCTTCTTTAGCACTTTTCCCTTTAAAAGCAAAAAACTGTATGTGTTGTATTCTGGGCTTTTATTCTGAAAATCTCTGACACAAAGTTTCAAATGTTCACTTGCTTGCTTGACAGAGCACTGAGATTCAAGAAAAAGAGCAGTAAATCAATCAAAATGTGAATGAACAGCAACTAACCAAACTCCAGCTGTATTTTTATCAATCACTTTCTTCATTTATCCTTGGATTATGTTCTGACCTGCCATCTAATGGGTTAGAAACAACTTGACCCAAGGTCAGACTAAAAGAACAAGTTGGAATATAAACAGTCTCAGTGGGCAGAGTTATTGCCACTGAAATCATAACAATACCTACTACCAGCTGGGAACTGTCTGTGCTCTCTGATTGGTTGGGAACCATCTGAATCTTGACTGATCCCAGCACAGCATCGGTGACCTGCTGCTCACGGATCTGTTTGTTGCTGTGTAAATGCTCCTGCTTGGTTTGACTCTGAAGAGCTGCTCACTAACTAAACCGTCACTCATCATGAGCCAATCATCACAGCACTGACACTCACATGACCGCTGAGGTCTGCATGTCTGGCAAATGGCACCTTTTACTCATCTGACGTCTCCTCAGGTCAAACAAAAGGCCTGATGACGACCCACTGTTGTGTCTAACACACGTGTAACAACTGACTTTGACCTCCATTATTTAACTGGCCGTTCACAGTCCAGCCGGAAATTCATAATAAGAGTGAAATGTGCCATTTCAGATCCCCATGTGTGTTATGTCTTAAATGCCATGTCTTGCTCTGTTGTTACATTGATACTGTACGCGTCATGTTCATGCTCAACTCATTCTCATGCATTATTAATGTGCTTCTGTGTGCATTTGTTTTGACATTGCCCTTGTTTTTTTTGTCTGTTTGTTTTGTGTTCCATGTTTGTCTGCATGTGGCTCGTCCATAGCTTTGTACCAATGGCTAGAAGCAGATCGCCAAGGCAGGGATCCAGATGCTGCAGCCACAGGTAAAGAGCGCTACACCTGACTACTCTGTCCGCATGCATGTCTGCTTTTACTCAGTCAGCCGCTCTCTTCTCCAGATTCACCCGAAAAAGACTAATCTAACATGATGGAGTCCTTGCTGCAGGTTAACCAGTTCACTGTGAGGGCAACAGAATGGGATTTTCACAGAATCACTTCCGAATGTTTCTCACCGTTTTCAAACCTGAATGTTTAATCCTGTTTTTGTCTCATATTACTGAGCACCATCCTCAACCTCCCAGGCCATGGTCCCAATGTTCTGGTAACATACAACTGAGTGTCTCACCTGTGTTCAAAGAAAAATTTTATGCAAACTATTTGAAGAAAAATATTCCCATATTATATTAAGGTAGATTTCCATGTCTCTTCTGATTATAAATCAGCTATAGGTTCTATATACTGTGAAAGCACCAAAGTCTCAGTCCACAGTGAAATACACACATCCTGTGTTCAGAAACTGAGTCTTAAAACCTGCTGTCAGGACTTCTGTAACTTTGTGATGTCAGAACAAAGCAGCTATGCCCCAAGCCCCGCCCACCTGGACCACATCCAACTTTGCCTTATTTGGTATTTACCAAATTAAAGCTGAATTTTTATTGGAGCACCCAGAGAGCACATTGAACAGCAGGCTAACAGCCAAGAGTTTTATTTTGTCCTGTAACTTGTGGCAAATAATATATGGATGTCATTGTATCATCAATTGATCATTTTAAATATTACCATCCTGCACTGCTTATATCAAGCATGTTCACCTTAATCCTTCACCCCTCTTCAATAAACTTATGACCTCACTCTAATCATAAGAAGGTCCAAGGAGGCCTAGGCTGGTGTATTGACAGTATTGACCGGCACTCCCATTAACCTACAGCGTCTGTAATCAATGTGGGTTTGGCAAGGTGCTGAAAGGAAATGAAATGGTGTGAGCATTAGTGGTGAGATTTTAAGGCCCACAGAGAGTCATTAGAGAGCTGCAGGCTTGACCCCAGCATCAGGTCACCATCAACACTTCATCAGGGAGAAAGTTTGAGCCCCTGAGTCAGCAGGTTTTCAACCTGCTGATGTACCCTCAAGCAAAAATTTGGAAATTTTAAAATTTGGATGATCATATTAAAGTTGTTATAATTTATCATGAAGAGAAAACAATGTCTAAATGATATTCAACACACCAAATCCAACCATGACTGGTTGATGGGGTGCTGCCTTTTTTGGTTTCTGTCTTCCTCAATTTCCACAGCTCCATGCTGTTCTGTCATGATTACATACATAACATGAATGTATTTTCTGTCCGAAGCTCGCCCTGGTTATTGCAGCAGAAACATTCAGCAACACAAATTCATCATCATTTCCCTCCGGTCACTGATTCCTTTGTCTTGTGGTCTCTGCAGGTGAAAACTTTGAGCAGAGTCCCCTGAAGAGGACGTTCAAGTCCAAAGTTTTGGCACGCTACCCTGAGAATGTGGAGTGGAACCCCTTCGACCAGGATGCTGTCAACATGGTAGGTGGCCACTGGAGTGAAGGTGAAGGTGCAACTGTAGTTAAGTTAAGTAGGTAAGTTATTAGCATGATATCAAACACTGTAAGTTCTCAGTTAAATTCAACATCAAAGGAACCCACAGGATAACAACTTGTCTGTTAGACACCATCTACCCTGAACAGGGCAACCAGGATTAAGGCAGATCTCTCAACAGGAACATCTAGCTGTGGTCTTGTCCTGGGAGTAGAGTCAGTGTGATAGTTTTAGTGACAGAGAGTAGAGGTTCGTCTATAAACAATATAATATCCCTACTATAGCCTCTGTGTCTGATTCAAGGCCCTGAATTCAGACACATCAGACTTTATATTAAGGCATACTGAGTACGGGAGCAGTGATGAAGCCCCTCCCACCTCTGCTACTCATGCATGATCAGATCAAGATCATTCCTCATGTTGCCCACAAATCCATCTGGATTATTCACTTTTGTTTAGACTTTCACTATTCTCTTATTTTTTTAGGTTAAATACAGGCTTTATTATTTGATAGCTTTTCTTGAAGCTTTAAATATTAGAAATTGTATAAAACTGAACAAACTGAGTATGAAATGTAGAAAACAACTTGTCAAAGAGACACACATAAACACAGATATATTTGAAACACAGCAAGTTTTTAATCTGGGGACTCAAACCCTGTGGTGGATTATAGGTCAAAGCCTTGACTCTGAACCGCAGGGTCACCAGTTTGCATTCGACTTAAATACTTTGCTGTATTTTTGTTCCAAAAATCCTTGAACAGTCCCATTTATAATGTGATTTTGAGAGAATCGAATGACAGTCTGGATCCATTGAAGGATGATGGTGAGAGGAGAGATGAGCAACCACAGGAAACGGTGACAAGATATTCACCTCTAATGACGCTTTTTTTTTTTGCTTAGTTGACTAATTTTTAACTTGCTACAGATTTTCCAAACAGATTTTGAAAGGTGTGATTGTATAATGAGTTGCCAAACTGTCACTAAAGAGACTCTGACAGGAACAATAGGAGGGAACTCTGCATGTGGATGTATAGTGTGTGTGTGTGTGTTTTGAAGGTCGCTGCTTATTTTTCCACCTGCCCCGGTGTCAGTGCTGCTAAATAATTCAGCCGCGGTTCTCGTCTTACGTCAGAATGGAAACAGGCCTTTTATGCAGCGACTGAAACCCGACACGCGGTCGAACCGGTGTTGCTGTCGACGGCGACGACAACAACTACGAGGCGTTTCTGTGGAAACTGCATCATTTCTCTCCTCCATCACCTGCTCATCCCATCATCCTCTCCTCCTGTCTCACACCAGAACAAAATATGAAACTATTACAAGGCAGCACAGAATGAGTTCTAACATTATGAATTTAATGTTGTTTACTTTGTATTTTACACCTTTAGGAACTATATCTACCATCCTGTGCACACACACACACACACACATCTCCACTCACAGTAAATCACATTAGTTGATGATGCTGATAATCACATGTCCGTCTCCAAGTAACCAACAGATGAGGATGCTTCTCACCGGCCTAAGACGTTTCCCAGCTCTGTAAACAACCATTGTTGTTCTGTAGCTCTGTAAACAACCAGGAGCTCATCTGCTCCTGTTGTCCTCATATCTATTTTTTTTTCCACACTCTCAACAGTGTTAACAGGAAAATGACTGACTCGTCTCATCTCCTGCTGCCACTGAGGTCAGATGCGAATTTGTTCACACAGGAACATCGCGCTCCGTGTGTCGCATTAACGCCGCTCAACGATCCTGAACGTGCCCCGGCCCGCTCTGGAACCGGCCTGTTGATTCGTACCTTTCACGTGCCGCTTGCCAAACTGCGCCATATCTCTCGTCTCTTCCTTTGATTTCATTGACTTCCTCAATTTGGCGTGGCTGAGGTGAAACACTCACCCACCACCACCACTACCACCACCACCCTTGCCCCCACCACCCTCAAAAATAAAAGATGTGGTTGTGGTGGTGACTCATGTCCGATGCAGGCTGGGTGTGGAGGAGAGATGCTCTGTCAGTTCTGATCAGTGAAACACATGACTCATGCATAATCCAATCAGGTCAACGAGGCCTTTGTGTTTATGTTTGTTTCACTTGTTCTCTGTCAAAACAAAATGTGCACGAAATAGAACGACTGGTTAAAACACACAGCAGCACCTCAGTGTAAATGCATGAGTTTGCTGATGTTTTCAGACGTTATGCCTCATACATATGTGGCCTGTTTGATGAGTGTGTTGTTTATGGATGAGTAAGCGCTCACACACTTGGAACGCTTGTTTATGTATGTATGTGGGAGTGTGCGTGTGTTTTCGTGTTCGAGTTGGTTCCTGTTATCTCTCCGCTGCCAAATCAACATAATGAGGCTAATAAGTGAGATTTATCGCAGGCTGCTGCTGACTGGGTGTTTACATCAACAGTCTGTGTGCGTTCGGCTGTGGAAGCATCAAACACACGAACACACACTGGAAATATCGCTGAGAACGTTATTCGCTCTTACAGGGCTGCAGCTAATTATTGTCACAAACGACTGATTTGTTGATTGCCTGTTCTGAAAAATCCCATTATCTGTAGTATGTCAGAAAAGAGTAAACAAAATCTTTTCCAGCTGCTCAGCGCTCAAGTCAACATATTTATGTTAAGTGCCTAATGATCCAAGTTGTTTATTAATCTTATTTTTTTTTTGATGCACTGCTAGTCATCACAGCTACAAACATGGTTTCAAGGCTTAAACGTTAAGTATGTGTGGGGGATATTTATCTGTAATGGTTGGTTAAATTCCCTTTTTTTTGTTTAATAGTTTTCATTGCAAAATGTTTTGACTTACACCAGCTCAGCAACTGTGATGCCTGTAAGAATCAATGGCTTATCCTGGGGAGATTAACAAAAATACAATTAATGGAATTCTATTTGATGCCAAGTAAAAGTGCAATAGCCTAATTGCAGGAGCTGCAATTTTGTGCATTGTTAGCACCATAAATGATGTGGTACTACAGAGATGGCCTTTGATGTTCTTTAGACATTAAATTCAGTAAAAATCACAAGCAAAAACAATAATTCCAACTGAAACTGTCACTCATATTCACATCAGTATGATTTTTTTTTCACAGTTTTACATCACAGTTTATACAGACAAAGACTTTTGCCTTTAATAAATGTCATAAAACATTGATTTTACAGATCAATCAGAATTGATAATAGTGATAGTTGAAGTGTTGACTGACCCGTGTCCTCTCCTCTCTCTCTGCAGCTGTGTATGCCTAAAGGCCTGTCGTTCCGGACGCAGGCCGACCAGCGTGATCCTCAGTTCCACTCCTTCATCATCACCAAGGAGGACGGCTCTCGGACTTACGGCTTCGTCCACACCTTCTACGAGGAGGTGACCAGCCCGCAGATCTGCTCCGCCATGCAGACCCTCTACCAGATGCACAATGCGGAGCACGCCTCCAACCCCCCTTCCTCCTCCTCCTCATCCTCCTCCTCCTCCAGCATGGACTCTCTGGCCAGCAGTTTGGACGAGGCCGACTCCCCCTCCTCCTCGTCTTCGTCCCGCGGAGCCGGAGGCTACGACTCGTCGCGGGACACCCTGTACGTGTCCAAAGCCTTGTGCTTGATCACCCCCATGCCGT
>OMNW01023079.1:1576-12071 GCA_900303245.1 Selene dorsalis
AGTCGCTACGGGAGGAAGTTAGTTGTGGAGACCAAAACTTTTTTTCTTCTTTTTTTTTTTGTGTGTGTGTGGCAGACTGTAAACATGTTTGTTTCTGCTGTAAAGTTGGTTATTGTAACATCTATGGGGATATTGATTCACTTTTCAAGTCGTCATTTAAAGCAGTTTACTTTAGTCTCGGCTTAACTTTCCAGCCTCAGAGGTTAACTCCCGCTGTTCCTTCACCAAAGCTGAATTTAAAGACTCTGTAAAACTGATGCAGGCGGTTAAAGGTGTGATATGATCAGTGTTTAGGAGGCACTGCTTAATACATAAACATACCATACTGTGTGATACACAGTATTTAGCAGTTAAGCGGGATTTAAAGACTCAGAGAAATGGTAAAACAGAAGGAATGAAGTGAGCTGAGTGGCAAGGAGGAATGGTGAGTCATATGTTAGTGGGGTAATATGGCATGGAGAAGTGGGCTGCACTGGAAAAAGAGAGCTGGATGATGAGAACATGGGGAGGACAGGCTCATGGACTGTGTGTGTTAAAAGGACAGAGGGGGTGCGTGGTGGAGAGATGGAAACTGAGGAGGATCACGTGATGCTCACAGAAGAGACAGACGGGCTAAAAGTGATAAAGAGACAGAGCGAGAGTAGCGTACATCAAGTTGTCCAAATTGTGACAGCGGTGCAGACGGAGAGGAAGACATCCAGAGGAGTGATGGAGGAGATGAGGACGGTCTGAGAGAGAACACAGCTCCATGTGTCCACGAGGCTCATGTCTCTCCTGCCTCCGTCTTTCTACAGATTTCTTATGCAGTGTTAGGAATGAGTCGCTGTTTCTAGTCTGAATTTTTAACCCCCATTTTTCCCTTTCTTTGTGCTCTCTCCGCTCATACCTTCACGTGTGCCCCCCTCCTCATCCTCTCACTCCCAGGTAGTTTCCCTCTCTGTGTACCGCTCTCTACACCTCCCTCTCTCTCTCTCTCTCCCTTTCTCCCTCCATGCTGTTTTCTCCCTCTGTCTTCCTCCCTTTCTCTCCATCCCCCGGGCTCCTCTCCCTCTCTTGTGTTCTGTGTATTTCAAAGAAAAATGAAGCCAAATAAACTTGAACCCCAAGAAGGTGATTGATGGTTGCGCAAAGCTCCCTCTCTCCATCTCTTTCCTTTTTCCTCTGTCTTTATTCCCACACTCCCTACCTCCCGCTCCTCTCTCCCACTGGCACTGTGGCTCCCTCTCATTCACACACACAACACATATAAAAATACACACACATACACACACAGTTTATACACTTTGATTAATTATTTGGGTCTACAGGATGCAGCTCTGCTCATGTAAGTCATTTTATGTACTGGAGTTTTTGCTACAACATGCACGAAGCTTTCAGATGCTTCTGATAATGCGAACCAGGCTCAGTTTCTTTAAGTAATGTTCTGCAACATTTGTGCAAAAATGAATCTTTCTGCTGCTCTGTCTAAGTTATTGAGTCCATACACAGTTCATGACAGTGGCAGTGCCCAACATGGACGAACTGAGCAAACAAGAGCGCCACCTACAGAGACTTTATTATGAAATAATCCCAGACACAAAAGGCATCAAAGAACCTAGACACAGTGTTTCATTAGCAAGTTATCACTGAGATGAAAAGCACCATCAATTAAAATGCTTAGCAATATTGACAAATTTCTATAACAACTGGCCGGTTGTGATGTAGAAAATGACATGTAGAAAAGGTGAAAAGATGTTTTTTTTCTGCTGCAGTTTGTTTCCACAGATGTGAAACTCGCTGCTGCTTCCAGCTAAATATGGATGAATTCCTCTCTGCAACTGGTTTGTTTCTCTGTGAGCCACTTTATGAGACATTCAGACTGTTTATACGTCTGGAGGCTGATCCTTCTTCTGAGAAGGGCTGCCGAAGTTAGGGATCTATTACCTCAGCTATAACCCCAAGACGCAAAGATGGTTTTCTACTGTGTTTGCAGCCACTGTTGTTCATGCACCACCACCACCAGCTTTAAGATCAGACACCTGTTCCCAGTATGACCTCCCTCCTTTGTATAATGTGGTCAGATGAGATAACATGGACTGGATTGGAAGGTATTGGAAGCTTCCACTCTGCAGTAATTAAACTCATATTTCTATCATACACTGCTGTACATTTTTGACATGGAGCTATTCATTTTAATACCAAAAAACATAAAAAGCATTGTTTTTGACGAGCTCCAGTCATGCTGCTGGACACTCACTAACACTCAGTTAAGATGCATATCGTGCAACTACAACATCTCATGTTGGATGCCAGAGGTATTTGTTATATTTCAATCCCCTGTTTCTCTCCACATGTCTCCTGTCTGCAATCTAGCTATTTTCAGCTGTTGAGTGATGTTGAAAAATAATCTCAATATATAATTGATGCCATATGGATGCTCGATGGTTGAGTGGTTAAGAACGCGTCCCATGTTGGCAATGCCCAATACCGTGATTGCCGAATCGATTCCCGCGTGTGCCCCAGTCCCTCTCTCCACTGTCCTGTCAATTAAAGACAAAAATGCCCGATCTTCTGCCCTATCTTAAAAGAATAGAAAAGTTACATATATATACTGTAAGGTTAAAATACTCAATTGTAATCCAAAGAAATGTATGGAGTATAATACAAAGACATCTTTCTTTCTGTGTGTGTACAACACCTGTCTATGGGTTGTATCAGTGTGACTGTCTGTTAGTCCAGCAGCTGCATACAGTAGTTACTATCATGGCACAGGACACCTAATGGGGTCAGAAATAGAGAGAGAGAAAGATGGAGGAGATGAGGAGCTGTTGTGATGAAGACAACATCATAGCTTTACAATATAATACACTCCCCAAAGGAGAGAAACATCCACATGAGTTGCCAGTGGTTTGTGCGGATGCCTTCCATGTGACTGTGTGTGTTTGTGTGTTGTGTATCTTTTTTAGCCCCTCCCTGCCTGTTGTTTCTTCATCTTTACCAATTTTTTCTCAAGCTTTCCAACATTGCGTACAGTTACACAAACAAACACACACACCCTTACCAGGAAAGATGCGCTGTCACACTAATTCTGGAACACATTCATACACACCCACATATTATAACTTTAGGGGGTGACACACACACACACACAAAAAAAGAGAGAACCAGCCCCAGCGAGCCAGAGATAATTCACTTTAGACACAGAGTTTCAATTTGACGGTGCTGAGCGTGGGGCTCACATGCTTCATGTCACTCTGTGCTGCTCTTGCAGCAGCAAAATCCAATTGCCTGGTATGTATGTGTGTGTGAGTGTGTTAAATGTGTTTGCAGCTATTTTGGTCTTGAGAGCTGCATATTTTGAAGCGCTCATTTCAAGTTTGTGACAGTATGGAGCGTGTGGCTGTATGGGATTTTTAAACATCTACTATAGATCTTGGTGAGGTGAAGGATGGATCTCTGTAACTTTATCAGCTGCTTCTCTTTAGTTTCCTGGTTTGTTCATAAGCTCCAGGACACACATACACAAGGTCAAAGCTCTGGCAGTTGTGGACAAGTTCACAGCGTTGGCTTCTAGTGGCTCATGAAGCTACACATGACTGAATGAAAACATGTTGTAACAGCATTGTGTTTTAAATACAGTTTTGAACAGAACTAGCAGCTTTCACAAGGTCACACTGAAGTCAAGTTCTCCTCTATAGCCACAGAAAGTTTTTAGCCAGCATTAATGACATGAGTGTCACACCCGCTCCTCTGTAAAACACTGAGCACCTCATTGAAGCTCCATTCCTGTAAAGGATTGTATTGTGTGTCTGTTAGGACATCACAGGCTTTGTGTTTGATACTTTGGCTCCTCTTTTATTCAGTTTTACCAAATCAATAGCATGTCATGACTGTGTGAAGGCTTCACTGTATTTGTAGTCAGTATTGTACAAATGGAGACCTGTTTATCAGCTGAATAAAATGAGTTTTGATATTGTCTGCATTTGAACTCTTTTACCTTCTTGCCAGAAATATGTAATACAATCAAGCTCTCATAATCCATCTATAGTCTGAACTGTTCATTAATATCTCCCTCTTCACTTACGTACCCCTTCACAGTGTTGTCTAACTTTCCTTGGTGTGTGCATCAGAGTGGAGCTGAGTAGAGACATGTTGAGAAGTGTGAACAGCTCTGACTTAAGACAGTTACCCTCTCATATGATTTAGCTTCTACCTGTGAGCCGCATACGGTCGTGTGTGTGTTTAGTGCTGCTGCTGCTGCCGTCGTCTCCCAAGACAGTGAGACAGGGTGAGGAAAGAGACCTCACCTTCCTCATATATTCTCTGACCCTCTCCCCTCGTCTACCATCATTTCGTTGAAGGTAAGCACTAAAACACATCGTCATTCATCTTATCCTTCCTTTTCTCCCTCCTTTTCCTCCTCCTCTCCTCCTCCTTCCCCTCCCTCGTCCACCCCACTCTCCCTTATTGTAGTTTTTGCGCAAGAAGGCAGAAAATCTGCTTACCCTACACACAGGGATGTTTGCCAGTCTCACACAAAGTTCAAACTGCTTGGGAAAGCACAGCTTTACCTGCACTATCTACAGTAAACCAGTGTGTGTATGTGTGTGCATGCGCATATTCTGAACGTGCATGCATATTATTTCTCGTGACTGTGTGTGTGTGTGTGCATTTGCGTGCATATGTACAGTAAACAATACCTGTATATGTTTGTGTGTTTGTGGTGCTGCTCTGTGCTTACAGGAGCAGGTTCCTTCACTCTCGAGCGTGCACACCCTCATGTCGGAACAAGACTATAGACTATTAACACCTTTTTACTGAGGATCAGATTTGTTAATTGACGGTTCAGCACAGTTAATTTCCTTTTGGAAGACAGCAGAGAGCATGCCCTCACATACAGCCGTGCCAAGTCATTACACATCCTTTTCTTCAGTCTGTTTTGTTTCCAACAAAAGAGAAAAGGTCTGGATATCATGTTCAGCTGAATAGTAAAATAATAGACCTCAGACCCAGTATGATATATATTAAATTAAAAGTAGATAAGCCTCACACTGCGAGCGTATTTTGTGAGACTATATTGAGGTGAAAAAAAATCTCTTTTGAGGCAGTTTTTGTTCATTGCACATCCTATGCAACACTGCCTTTTGTTCAAATGTCAACACTGGTGCAAGACTCTTATGAGCACAGAGATGACCAGCAGCAGACGTTAGGGACCAGAGCACTGTCCTGTAAAGACACAAAGAGCAAACAGCAGCTGAATTTGCAGCCATGCTTCCCAAAATGATGTCACTGTGTAGAACAGTAAATCCCCCCAGCAGTGGGGTCTGTGTTGTGTCATTGTTAGCTGTGGTAATCCTGTCTGTCAGTATATCGACGACGGAGAGCACCCAGGACAGCTCCCACATCCTTGGTGGTCCCGGGATCAGCACCTCGGACAGCAACCGTGGCGTATACGTTGTTATAAATGATCCACCTGAGCCGAGCAGAGTCACATGATCTAGGAAATAAAACTGCAACTACAGAATATGTGTCTTTATTATCTTTTGAAAACACACCTAGCCGTCTAACAGTTAAAAGTCAACTCATTGGCGGCGTTTTGTTTCCATCTGCTTCATTTGACCTAGTTTGCGTTTGTCATAATTACGATAATTGACTTAATTCCTTGCTGTTAGACTGCATGGTGGTGATGGTGGTGGTGTGTGTCGGAGGGATTGGCATGTTATGCGACATAATCATGTGGATTCCTCCTCAATTATGGTCAGACTGCAGACTGTCCTCCTGAATACAAATTCACTCTTTATGTGTAGGTATGAGTGTGTGGTATGTGTAGGGCACTTAAATAGGATGAGCGGGAAATCGCACTTACTTAAGGCCAGCCCTCTGCCATGGTAAATGTAGCACCTGCATGATGTGGAATGTACTGTGGTAAAATGTAATGTGTGGTCCACTTCAGATGCTAACCAGCTACCATTTAGAAACTCCATCTCAGGTCAATATTCAGTTTTGCTGCTTAAAGCGTAAAGATGTCTTAGAGCAGAAAATGTGTTCCCCAAGGCAGACATGGCTCTGATTCCAGACATGCTAAACGCCTGCATTACACCTTTTAATACATGTACGTATAGAGTATGTCGGCTAATCCACATCAACACAGTCCACACTTTCAGAGAGCTTGGGTTCTGCCAGAGTGCTGGCTGCACGGAAATAGACCAGAGATCATGCTGACAGCATTATACAGAAGACTATTTCTGGGCATCAGAGGTTATGTGTTTCTTTTCAGGAAGACACACAACGCACACACACACATCCATAGACAGAAACACGAATGAGCTACCATCAGTCTTCAGTAGCCGTTTGACACTTAGGCTCTTGGCTGACTGCTATTTTGCGTCACGCGCAAGGGCATTTGAGTCTCTTTTGGCCCGTTTTGGACACTACTCACATCACAGTAACACACACGCGGTTTCTTGCACGTATCACAGTGTCATTGTTATAGACTTGAAATAGAAATGTTGCAGTAGAAACTGCTGACCAGGTGTCAGCACACTTCACGCACAGGACTTAAATAGACAAGTAGACCAAATTTGAACGTCATTTAGCGTCACGCCTCGTGTGCCGTGCATGGACCAGTGACCACAAAACATTGTAAAACCTGGGAACCTTATCCATATTTCTTGCACCAGCCCCTGAGGACGAGCCACTCCGCTGGGGCTATTAATCTTCACACCAGGAGCATTAGCTTGTTTCATGTGGCGGGTGTAGCAGCAGCAGGTTAGGTGACATACCTGCCACAGAAATGTAATGAGCTTTTCCCACCGCAGGAAAATCTCCCACAGTGAATTAACTTTGTCAAAAATTAGCAAACTTTTGTTGTCCTCTTCTCAAAGAGGTCAGAGCCTGTCTTTTTGGATTGTATGATTTGTTCAGGTCAGGTACAATCTGCAGATCTGCACACCTCTGTATTGTTATTGTCTCGCTGATTGCTGGACATAGATGGCAAAGAATAAATCATTTGAGTGTGTATCTCAGACAGGTATTCCACAGTCACTGTTCACTGAACCAGTGGTTTGCCACTAGCCTATCTATTTGTTTTCCTACTCCATTTCACCTTGACATGGACGGCAGGCATGGGTTTATGACATTGTGTGTGTGTGTGTATATGTGTGTGTGTGTGTGTGTGTGTGTTTCTAAAGACAGGCTACTATATGTTTCTCCCTCTCTTGTGGAAAGCAATCTCCCAGGTTGAGCTCATAAATCAAGGTGGGGGATGGAAATGGAGATGGAGACTGTGTGTATGTGAGTGTGTATGTGAATATGTGGCTCTTTTCACATATTCACTTATACCTGTCGTTAGTGAGGGGGTGTGCATCTCTTCAGATGTTGCATTTGCATTGCTCGACGTAAACACAGTGTCAACCTCTTTGTCCATGACATGACCCATCTCTCTCACTCTCCTCCTGTATGGCCTCCCATTTTCTCCTCATGGCGGGATTAGACCACAGGGCATCCCTTTAAAAATGAATAGCAATTAAGCAAACTAATAAGCTGTAATGGACATTGTGCCCTTAGAGGTAATGGTAATGCAGTCACTCAAACGCCTCCCTGTTCTCCTCCTAAGTGTGAGAAAGCTGTGGTGTGTGTGTGTCTGTTTGTGTGTGTGTGTGTGTGTGTGGAGGAGAGCAAGTGACGTCTGGTTTTGTTGATAACATGCTCACTGAGTTTGACCTGCCTGCTTCATCTTTCCTCTCTTTCTGTCTCTCACAATCCTCCCATTGTTCTATTGACTTTATATTTCACATATAAAAACATACCATTTGATTTGGGGGTGAGCAGACACTGTTGTGACTAGAATAATAACTGGGTAATGATAAAAACCCATGCAGATTTTGATGTGTAAACACACATATATACAGTATATCCATGTAGTAGACAGACCTTCAGACATCTAGAGATAGATGGATAGTATGATGTCCTGGCATGATAGCAGAGGGGACATAAGATCTCCTGAAGCTCTGAGTCCTGCAGTGCCATGAGATGAGATGTTTCTGCTGCTGGAGCTGCTTCTCTGACCTGCCACAATGTTGTGCAGAGAGTTGTTGGTGTTGTCAAAGATGTCCTGCATCTTACACTACATGTGTCCATCAACAACAGTCCTGTGTCAGTCCAGGCTCCTGACATTCACAGTCCCTGTGTTTTTAACCAGAGTGTCCAGCCTCTTGTGTTCAAGTCAGACATGCTGCTGTTCCAGCAGACAGCAGCAGCATGCCAACAGTGCAGTGGTCACCACTGACTGATAAAACATGTGCAGCATTTCACTGCAGACAGTCAAGGACCAAAGTCTCCTGAGGAAAAGGAGCTGGTTCTGCCCCTTCTGGTGGATGGTATGTGTGTTCAGAGAGCGGTCCACTATACTGTCCAGGTGCACACACAACTATTTCCTAACTAGTCTTTCTGAGTATGTAGACTGGCTGAATGGAGAAGGTCCATGACCATCTCCTTGGTCTTGGAGGTGTTAGGAGACCGTTTTTGTTGCTCCATTCACTAAAGGTCAGTTTACAACTAGTCGGGTAGTCACTGTCACCGACACTGTCAAACCAAGAGTTAAAATTTTCCCACTCTTGTCTGTGTTAAAACCACAAGCGCGTTTTACCCAATCACACGTAGAGTGGGGCAGCTCTTCACAGAATGCGGTGGGATGGGATGATGCTGCATTCAATACAACCACGGGTCAAACCCGTCCCGTATTGGCTCAAAACAGGACACACCATTTAATCCTCAAATGGGCTACAGGGAGTTTCTGTAGGGATGGGTGGCAACCCTGACTGCCACAGGACACTACCACAGCAGACTACAACTACCAGGAAGGAGAGCAATTTGCCATCACTTCAGTTCTTGGCCTCTATTTAGCGGAAACACAAACATACACACACAGACACACAAGCGACTTGCAACGCTGCTGCACGCGCGCTACTTTGCAAATGAATTCATTGCACAGATGTTTTTTTTTTTCATAGCACGTATGTCGCACTGTACAGCCCTGACTATGCAGTCATAGTGCCCCCAATAGATCAGTTGTATCACTGACTTAAAATCTCCCATAGAAATTTCAACCCGCCACAGTGGCTTGTGGGCTGATTTCCCACCCTGTCCTCATCCCCTTCCACACCTCTCTGGTGTTGTGCTGCGGGCCTCCAAAATGTCATTAGTTTGTTTTTGTGTCCAAGTCAATGTATGTTTTTTTTTCCAGATTTGAGGAAATCTCCTGAAGTCATCATGGAGATATTGCATTCAGAGCTGGTTTGTGAGGTCACTGTGACCTTGACCCTCGGAAACCAAAGTTTATTCAGTTTGACCTTGGGTCCAAGCAAATGTTTGTGCCAAATTTAATCCGCCAAGGTGACGTCGAGATACCATGGGGCCGACACAGACAGATGAACAGACCATCCAAAAACAACGTAACTTTGGCTGTTGCCATCGCAGAGGCACAAAATATTGATTCAGTTTGTCCTAACGTGGCCGGTCTTGAAGAAGAACCGAGCTTGTGTTCTGCTGGCCCGCACCCCGTTGGGTTCTGTCTTTCTGTGCTGGTGCATTCTTCAGACAGCAGGTTAGCAGCAGTACTTAGCTTGAAGGATGCTTGTGTACGGTTTCTCTGGTTTAATACAATGTAAGCTCTCCTGTCTCACCATTGTCAAGGAGTCTTAGGAGTGCTTCTTATCCAAATGCTACACCACTGAGCTGATTAGGGGGGAAGTCTGCATGTGCATGTTAGTGTGTGTGTGTATGTGTGTGTGAGAGAGAAGGAGACTGTGTAATTCTGTGTTTGAATGCTGTTTGTGTGGATATGTGTTTGTCTTCTTTTACTTCATGTTAGCTTAGCATGTGTGTGTGTGTGTGTGTTTTTTTAGTGTGAAAAACCCTGTAACAACTGCAAGCCCTGTGTCTCACTGAGAGTGTGTGTCTTTTGAGGCTCCTCAAAAGCTGCCTTTTTCTCTCTCATGTGGCTTCTCTGGTATGTTTGGTATTTCACAAAGCCTCAGATCCTCCTCTCCTCAAAGGCGGGGGGGGGTGTGTGTCTTTGTGTGTGTGCGTGCGTGTGTGTGCGTGCCAGTGAGAGCAAGAGAAAGATGCTGGCTACCACAGACACACACACGCTCGTGGATCTTAAGTGTCATTTCTCCGCTTCATATTTGTGTGTTGAGGGGGGTGGGGCTGTAAGGGAGTGTGCATGACACTGTGATTAACACACACACACACACACACATGCTGTGGCTCTGTTGCTCCAAGTTCCTTTCCTTGTTAGCGTGCATGGTAGGGATTTCTTGGTTGGCTGGAAAGACAGAGATTGTGTATTTATGTGCACATATGCTGTGTTGGTGTGTGTGTGTATGTATGTGTGTGTGTGTGTGTGTGTGTGTGTGTGTCTAAGGAGACCAGGATGTAATTAGACACAATGGCAGTAGCTAATGGAACAGCTGCCTCTTTGTAAATGTTGCTTGCTGCTGCCATGTGGATGCAC
>OMNW01023087.1:1883-20076 GCA_900303245.1 Selene dorsalis
ATTAAAAAAAAAAAAAAAAAAAAAAAACACACACAAGAAGAAGAAGAAGAAGAAGGGGGAGAGGTAACTCCTGCGCTCCTGCAGTTCTCCTGCCTCCTCTTCGCCTGTAAATGACTCCTATAATAAAGATGCTCCTCGCCTCCAGCGCCTATATTGGAGCCACTGCCGAGCAGCCTCATCCTCATTGGTGGATTCACCCTCCATCCATCTGAACGCCTCCTCCAATCACATGGAGCGAGGCTTCTGTGGCCACGCCCCTAAGCGTGCCTTGTCTCACTGTAAAAGAGCAACGAGGAAGGAGGACGCTGTCTGGCTGCACTGTTAAAAAATAACTAACACCTGCAGCATGAGATTCACCAAGAACCCACAACAGCAGCAGCAGCAGCAGCAGCAGAAGAAGAAGAAGACATGAAAGAGCTGGATAATAAAATAATCTTAATAAATCTGTATCATTGAGAATCTGACACAGACACATCTGTCTTTTTTCCACTCCTGTAATTATCTAAATGCTGCTTAACTATTATTTCCCTAAAATATGAGCAGTAAACTGTGAATAATTGTAGATTTTCTGGTTAGAAATCCGTCAAATGTAAATGTCAGTGAGTCTCACTGGGAAATGATGGAGTTTAATCTTCAAACACTCAGAGCAGATCAATTATTTAAAGCTTTATTTAAAGGGATATTTGAGGCTTTGGGTTGTTTTTTGTTCTGCAGCCGCTGGCGGGATCACACGCCGAGATGTCAACACAGCTTTTTTAGTGTGTTGCAGAGCACACGCGCACACACACACGCGCACACACAAACAGATACACATTTTTCTTTTAATTATTATAGCAATGTGCTATGAAATTCATATAGTAAAGAGTAGATGTGGGGAATATTATTCTCGACTCATCAGCAGACATATACAATAAGTCCATGATGATTACAAACAGCAAATCAGTTATCAACTGATTGGTTGGTCGCTAATTTAAAAAAATGATTACTCGGTTCTGTTTTGCACGGATTAACAACAATAGAGGTTTGACTATAAATATGAACCTATCCTCTCTTTCTCACACACACCCACACACCCACACACACCCACGGTTGTACCGATTACTAATTGATGGCACGTGGTAAGATGCGCAGGAATTCCTCGGCATGAACCCCATTCACTTTCTCGGCAATTAATACATTAATTAATCATGCTTCATTTACTTTGTGGCTGCACGTAGCAAGGATGCCCCCCATCTCTCTCTCTCTCTCTCACTCACACACTCACACACACACACACACACACATACACACCTCTCAATTACAGGATAAACAGGTCTAGGTGGGAACCAAAGGGGACGATCAAATACAAAGGAACCACGTGGGGTCATCGGGGCAGCAGCTTGACCATCACGGGGGATTTCCGGCGGGCAGACACGGGGCGATAAGACGAATAATTATCGCGATAATCACTTAAAGGCCTTTGCAATGGGAGGGGTCAAAGGGTGGATGGAGGGGTTGACAGGCCGAGAGGTCTGCAGCTAAAATAATTCCTCTTTTTATAAGACTGCGTGCAGCAATAATAATAATAATCCTAATTTCAATAATAATAGAGCTCCTGCTTTATCAAAGTTGTTTATAAATCATTAAAATAGCCTATTGCATAACAATAAATTAAACTGAACCAATACCAGGAGAATCATTTTAATTTAATATTCATCTTGTTAAAACACAATTAGTATGTGTTTGAATATTAAATATTTCAAACGTGAATAATTAATAAAGATGAAAACACACCTATTTCCTGATATTCCACGAACATAAAGAAACACGTCCTCATATGTAGAGTCAGTGTGATATTAATAATTAACTCAGGGGTAAATGCAGCAATAGTTTCTCTGAATAGAGTAAAATAATGTGTTAAATAAATGCTCTGTTCATTTACACTGTTGTAATGAAGGAAACTGTTTTCACTATAATAAAAAAATGACCATTTCTACCTTAACTTGAACTGAACTATTGAACATCAATATCATAAATGAGCATGACACATTAAAAGTGTTATGTCTCTCTGAAAATTGAACCATATGGTCCTATTCAAACCTGCAACAAACTTTAACAAATGTCCATCTTATAATGATTGAGGTGTTTTTAGTCGACACCTTTGTGACTGAAGAGTTCTCTCACCTGATCACTGGGCCCTGAGGTAGACTCGTGTGTATTTAATGAAATAAACACACCACAGTTTAATTAGGACCGAGTCTTCTCTGTACTGCAGGTACATCATCAAAGACAAATTATTAATAAACTCCACACTGGCTCTTTTGCAGCTTTATGGACTTTTTGTGAAGTGAACTAAAACAATGGGAACTGCCAATCAAATACTTTTCTGACTCGGTTTAATTACCAACGTTTCAACTAACTAGTGACTAAAGCTGGTTTGGTGATAATATGAGCAAATGAGCTGAGGTGACTTTTTTCACAGACTTAAAGCAACAGAGAACCTGAGAGAGATATTAATAAATGTTGTTAAGAGAACGATAAGTTTCAGGAGATCAGATGGTCTGCTTGTATATTCCTCTCTCATGTTCATCTGTGATTTTATTAGCTATAATAAACACCTGAAATCTTTCATGTTGTTTTACTGTCTATCTGATTTTTTTGTCATGATTCACCTAAAAGTCACGTTTGAAAATACGACTCATTAGAGAGGACGCCCAACCTAAGATCAAGGTATTATTGGAGTAAACTCTCCTGTCTATAAAAACCAAACAGCAGCTTAAAATCATTGTTTCACTTTCATTTCACACACAGTGCAATAATGAAGACCAGTCCTCTGACTCAAGAGGTGGTCGGCTCACCAGTGACTTTACAGTATCGTTTATCTGAGCGATGATATATTGTAAATATATTGGCCTGAGTGTGGACTGTGCTGAGTCTGGTCCCTGCTGTAACTCTGCCTCCTGCTCTGCCGTCCTGGCTGAAACTCCAGCCTCCACTCACCAGCACTCGCCCACAAAAAGAGCAGCAGTGTCGGTGACGGCCAGCAGGAAACCTGAGCAAGGCCCATTGTCTCTGCTGCAGCCTCGGCCCCTTCAGAAGAGTCCACCCCTCCATCCCTCCCCCTCCTCCTCCTCGTCCTCCTCCATCCAGCACCCGCTCATCAAATATACATCACCCGCCTCCACTGGGACGACTGCAAGCGGGACGCTCCTCTGGGAAGGCGACACCGGACAGGGCAAAATGGAAGGAGTCCAGCTGGGGTGGGAGGGAGGAGACCGAATGAAAGGATGGAGAGAAAGAGACAGACAGCGAGAAAGAAACAATCAGGGGATCAGGAAGTGGATTTTCCTCAAAGTTCAAATTTTGCTAAATTGATCAGCTGCAGCTTATTGCAATACTTGTGCTGTTTCCCCAGAGTTGAAGTTATTGTGTGTGACTTGCTGTCCAATAAACTTTATTGATTCTAATTTTCAGTGTAAGATATTCCCCAGATTGGTGTTTGGGGAATGGAGTTAGCCAACATGTCACTCCAGCATCTCCTCTGATGTTGAGCTGGGTTGAGATTGGATGACTGAAAGCTGCAGAATATGATCCATCATTCAGCCTTGCCGTCCTGGGGCAGCCCACTAACATAAGCACAGAAATGAAATGGTCTTCACTGTAAGGTCACACCTGGATTCAAACCATGTCAGGGAGACTCATATATCAGAGTCACTCGCTGTTGGGATTACACATTCAGGCTTTCACCTTTCACATGCATGTAAATTTGATGTCACTTAACACTTGTCGTCATGACTGAAACACCCACCCGTGCCCCCGTAATGAACCCTCTCACACAGTCACTTAGACCTTTTCCTGTCTCCATCTTGACCCTTCAGCTGAGAAAATGCCTTAACCGTATCACAGTCAGTTGCACCTGTGTGTTTTCTTTTCCTGCCAGCACTGTGGATTTATTTTATTTTGAAAATCTGACAGACTAAACAGTGTGTTCATTGCAAGAAGAAAGATAATTCCTCCACTGTCAGCCATGTTTAAACCTGTCAGTCTCCTAATGATGATACATTATGAGATAGATGACCTGAAGTCCAGCTTTTGGAGGTTTAGAGATAAAGAAAACATTCCTTTCATTTACGACAACCAAACTTCATCATTAAAGCCTCTGAAATGTTCAATTAAACTTTCAGACAGACACTTGAGCTTCTTTTGTTGATACAGTTGTGTTTTTATGTCTTTGTATATGATATCCTACAAGCTCATTGTTCTGCAGGTTCTAGTCACTTCAGTGGGTTGTTTCAGATTCACGTGTGCACATGCACAGTTACACAGACTGACTTAGACATGTTTCTGTGTGAATGCATCACAAATAAAGCAACTGCTGGAAGAGTAATTGGTAATGAAAGCATGTTTTCTGTCATTTCATCTTGCGGCATGCAACTACCCGATTCTCTAGGGGTGCAACACCTCCTTGCATGTTACTCAATCTGCTTTTGTTTGCTCTCTTGAATGATGGACTCTTTGGCAATTATTGATCTTCAAGTGTTTCATGATATTTATGTGTTTGTGAGTGTATTTTAGACAGATATGAAAGACAAATGGTGAATAAAATGTACATGTATGTGTAGGTTATGTCAAGTTATGCATGGGTGGATGTCTGACTTTGTGTGTGTTTACAAAACAGGATGGACTCTGCAGGATCAAACGTCCGGCGAAGCTTTCAGCGAGCAGAACATGGCTGCCACACTGCGTATTTCTGCCACATTTAGCAAATGGACACTGAAGTGCAGCCTTCCGCCGACATCCACCACAATCTTAACGCACACCTCCTCACGTCGCTCCTCTCTCCCGCCCTCACCTCCTCCTCTCCTTCCCCTGTTTTTTCCGTTCACTCTTGTCCTCCTTTCCTCCCCCTCTCTGCTTCTTCCAGTTCTGAATTATTGATAGTGAGTAAAATCTGACGTTGTAAACTTTGCGACCATTCACCAAATCAGCCTCAGCTTCTCACCGAGGGGGCCCGCCAAAGGGTAGACAGTGTCTAACCGCACACTTTTAATGTAATTGCCTGTAGGGTTCCTTGTAAATATTTCATTGTCTGCCAGTACAAATTAAAGACACAAGGCTGAAAGAAAAGGTTAGTTGGTTTGCTCTGGGAGAGATCCTAAGCACTTTACCTGCGCCTGCAGGTTCGGAAAAAGGGCTTCGCCTCTCATCTCATTGTTGTCTGAGAAGAAACGGAGCAGGAGCCTGTGGTAGACTGTCCTTCTGCTTGACTGGGCATATGAGTGACGATCATGTAGATACTAGTCGTCCATGTATCATCAGTAGATCTTCATGACGGCAGAAGACCTGCAGAACCTCAAAAGTGAAAGAAAACAAGAAATTGAAGAGGCTAAAAAAAGTTTTGTTAGCACAGTGTTAGCATGGAGAGCTAGCACCACCAGCCACCTAGACAGATTTCTTCACTTTAAGCTTTTGCAAGCTTCAAGTAAAAATAAAAAATTTCAGAGATTTCTGGTCAGTCTTGCCCATGTTTAATATCCACAGTCTTTCTAATGACATTATAAATTCATGTGTTTACATTAAATACATATATAAATTAAAAGCAATATTAAGAGTTGCAGTACAGAAAAACTATTTCATTTGTTTGACTTCTCAAATCTCTTTGAACAACTTTATCAGTTAATGTCTTTCAGTAGCACTAAGCTTTCAATGAGCTATTTAAAAATTTTACTATTGCTATGTAGCCAACATAAAGAGCAATAAGAGATGTCTACTTACCAGTCTTGATGAGAGCATCAGCCATTGTTGCGGTTGCGGTTGCGGTAGCGGTACAAAAGGTTATAAAATGTCCTCTGAGCAGTTGCTACTTCTTCAGGGCAAACAGGACACAACAGTGACTCAATAAGAGAAAGTGACAGGTCGACCAGCTCAGAGCTAAGTGGTTAGCGCCCTTATTTCATAAGATGTAGATACCAAAACAGAAACAAAACATTAAGCTTGCTTTCCACCACTGGAGAGTAAAGAAATCAAGTTTGTGTTGAAAGACAATGTGATGGAAATGTCATCATTCTTTCTCTGAGAAGTGTGCTAAAAGATAATAGTTTGCCAACTAGCCCTGTGCCGGATCCAAGGCAGATGATAAACTCACAAACATCAGCAACACCTGACAAGTCATCATTGGAGAATGTTTTCACGGTTGATGAAGTGGCCCCAGTACTACATACTAGCGGCTAAATCAGTGGATCATCAGTGTTGGTGCATAGTGGTTACTTTGATTATTTATAGGACAAGGGAGCATGTTATGTAATTTTACAGATCAGAGTCCATCCTACTGTGAGTTCGTGAGGTCTTCCTGTGGGTATGAAGCTCCTATGTTTGAGTTTGCAGGAGGAGTTTTTTCAGGTAGATGTCACGGTCTTAGGGTATCAATCAGGACTTCAGGCTTTGAGAGATTCTTTACAGGGGGATGACATCCAGCTTGAGGTTCTGTGGAGAGGGAGTGAGTGAGAAAGAGCGACAGAGAGAGACAGAGGTGGAGAGAAAAGTAAAATATGCATGAAGGTGGTACTGTAAACCGAGCAACCAGGACAGGATGTTACAGTGTTGGTGCGGCTTTAGCAGAACGGCCATGTTGGGGGCTGGGGAACACTGAGGGGTTTTTTGAGGATGAGTCTCAGTGGGATATGAGTGTGTTCCATCCATTAACTCACAGGTCTGTCTCTCTGAAATGGTGGAAAGAACAAACAAGTCTATAATTGTGCCTGACTATTGTCAGTGTTGTTCAATCAAAGCGCTTAATGAACAAAATGTGTTCATGTTTTTGGTGATGGAGAACTTAACATATTAGTTTGCCAAAAAAACAAACAAAACAAAAAAAACAGAGAATATATGAGTATATGAGTATAACGGCGCTAATAGTATCATTGGCTGTCGGAACATGCTCCGTGGTGAGTGTAGTAGGTCTCCCTGTGTTGAGTTTAAGGTCACTGCGTTATGAGACTGGACAGAGAAACAGTGAGTTCAACAGAGCATCAACGCAAAATGAGAAATATCCATAGATCAATATTGTCATGTATCCCCATTCTGCTGCAGGTGTGTGTGTGAGTGAGTTGCTATGCTCACCGTGACGCTCTGTGTGTGTTTCTCTTGCTCATGATTCAGACAACAGTTTGTTTTTTTTTGTTTTTTTTCACATCAATCAGTTTTTACAAACATCATGAATGTGATTCCATCTTGTATCAAACTCTAGGGACATAATTTTACGTTTTTGTTTGGCATACAGTAAGTAAAGAGGAGGAAGCCTCAGAGTCTGTTTGTATATGTATAAAAAAGTATGAGCAAATCATGTGCTGGTGCAGCAGCGCAACCAGTGGAAAAGTCAGTTCAGTGCCCAGATGAAACCTATAATGATTGAAGACATTTGTTAGTTGCAAATCGTTCGTTGCAGCCCTACTCTCTACCACCTCATCCTGTTGGTGCCATGTGCAAATACCATGAGAAAGTGAGCATTTAAAAACTGTAAGCTTTGAATTTTACAGAATAATCCGATAATATGTCCAGTACCAATGTTCTCATCTGGCAACAGGGCTGTGCAAACATGTCCAAAGTCATCTGAAAATATAATACTGATTCTAACATTGTAAGTCAAACTTGGGTCCATCTCAGTTATTTAAGCAGTAAAATGAGGATGAGGGTGAATGAAGATTAACAGATATTTTTTCCAGCTTTATGTCAACTGTCTCAAATAAATCTCCAAAGGGTCCGGCCAGGCTGCGGCTCCAACCTCTGCCTCACAGGGACAGGGTTGATGTTGTCTCCGCATGTATCTTATGAAATGTGACATTTTTGGATGTAAGGTTGCTTGCGCTCTTCATTTGCGACTGCTCTCGCAGGGCGCTGGTGTTTTTGTCCCCCTGCTTGTGTATACGTTCATCATCACAGAGTGCCCTTTTCATTCTAACCACTGTTCTGTCACAGGCTTATTTCTTATTCAACATTTCTGCATTTTTCATGGTTACACCTTTCATTATCTCCACCTCATCATGTATGTTCCCTGTCATCGCTTTGTGTACTGATCCATTGTCATGCCTGCTTGTGCTCTGCTGATGGAAAAAGACGAAGAAGAGGAAACCATGAGGGGAAAAACAGGGGGCAAGAAGTAAAGATAGAGGCTATGACAGAATGAGAGAAAGACAGACAGTAAATGAGACAGAGAAAGAGGGAAGACATATTTTGGATCAATAGATTAACTGAGTGCTCATGTATTATGCATCTGAGCCCTGCAGCACTTGCACATAAAGGGAATGTTGGGCAGGATTGGCGTGTAAAAGCTTTATAACCGCTGGCCTGTTTACTCTGAGCATACAAGGGGACTGCTGTCATGTCGGACTGAACCAGACAGAGACTAACTGAGGTGATAGAGGGTCTGCCTGGAAACAACACAGAATCTGCCCCTGTGGTAATGCTGTGTGGGGTACAAGCAAACAAGTGCAAAATGTCCCATGGTATGTGCAAAAAAGTGATACCGAAACCTCAAATGTCGGAGGCAGCTTGGGAGAAGTAGAGCTCTATGTACTGCACAAAGTCTTGACCCTGAAATGTTGAGAATCAGCTGCATGGCTGGCCTGAGGTTAAAATTAAACTTCAAATCATGTGTTCGCATGAGCTGTATATTTATTTAAAAGAAACCCATCTCCAGATCTTCATAAAAATATTGTGTTCATTCACTGACAATACGAGTGAATCTTTTTGTTCAGCTGTAGCACCACGGGGGTCTCTAAAACCTGTGCATTTTCTTTAAGAAAAGTGACAAAGCCTCTTGTCCACATGTGTTCTTCCTTTTAAACATAATACAGGACATGACCAAAATAATCAATGCCATGAATGAGTATTTCCACCTTGAATACAGCACACAGTCTCAAACAGAAATGTTTGCAGCCAAAGTTACACATAATACACCTTAAACCGACATGTCAGTACGGCATCAGCTAATAAACCTTATTAACAAATAAAACATTCAATATTTCAACCGTTGTGATGCTCCCTGCCGTTTCACTAAATCATATCTGAGAGTTTAACCTTCTGATCCTCTGACTAGCAGATAGTGTGGGTCATACTTTAAAAACCCCTCCATTACTGATCTCCCAACAAATGATCACTGTAAACCAAAGATCCGGCTGCAATTTCACTTCAAGTTTTACGCATCTGTCTGATAATTAAACCAAGCTTCATCTCATGTAGATAAAAGTCTGAGGCAATAATCCTCTGAAGGACAGGGGTAAAATAAGCGCAGCCGAACTGATCAAATAGACTAAAAAGACTTTATTCTCCTCTGGTTCAGCGCAACAAAATGAACTTTGACTTCTCAATGCAACATCTGGGCGTCTTCACATCAGCCCGCTGCTTCCTCCCTCCGCTTTTCCCTTTCTCCTGAGTTTAACATTTCTCAACAGTGACGTCCCGACACGCCGTGGAGGGCCAGGCATCAAACAGCTCAGCCCCTCAGAGCGTTTCCCCTGAGAGCCACCGCTCTAATTTCCATACAAACAAAATCCTCTGCTGTACTACAAGAATAGAGAGCAGTCGAACAAAGGGAAAATGAATAAACAAACAAAATGATGTATGAACATGTCACTGAGATAAGGGGGGAATAACAAGGATTAGACGGGTGTATGTCTGTAAATTAAAATCAGTCTCTTTTTCACTTATGTCTCTGGTGTTTGGGACTGGAGGGAGAAGCAGGAGGAGAGACGGCGATACTCAGAAGAATCAAAGTTATTTGAAGAAGCTCTGCTCCCTGATGTAGCCACGATACAACGACAAGTAAATAACCTTCAAATGGATGAATGACAAGACAGAGAGGTCCCACAAGTAACCATAATGCAATTTTAGATCTTTTTCATTAGACCATGGCTCCATCATTAAAATGTAACAGTCTTTTATATCACAGTTGTGCAGCAGTATTTTTGTGGGAGTTATAATGTTAATGTTAAAATCTTGCTTTGGACCAATACAAGGGTGTTTTTTTTATAGTTTGAGCTGCCTCTGATCATTTAAATCCAGGTAAAAGTGGAAGAACGACTCTTTCTTTCTAGCATATCTAAAGAAAGGATGGGTCTGGTGGGAATTGAACCCAAAACCTTGATTTGTTAGCGTCCTGCTCATTAAGCAACATGGCACCATATATGCTAACATATATACACACACACATATGGATGAATGAACGTACTGCATGTGCGTGTTGTAAGAGGGGGCATTCAGGTCTCATATACTACGGGGCTCCAGCTGGTGCCGGACGGTGGGGGTCTTTGTGTCCCACATAACTGTCACCCAATTTCTGGTCTTCACCCCCCCACACCCCAACTATTCACATACACACCAACACTACCTCAAACCCCCGTCCCCCTCAACTCCCCCGTAACCCACTAACAGGATTAAGGGACGGAAGGTGCTCGCTCGGCAGACCTCAGGACATACATATGTGAGAGATGGAAGCTATAGTGTCAGTCTGTGTGTGCATGTAGTGAGTGAGAGAGAAAGAGAGAGAGACTGGAGCTTAGTGGGAAAGTGTATGTAGCTCTCAGGGACCCCAGAGGCCTTGAGACAGCGGTCCCAAGGGACAAGAGACACAACTGGGAGTCTGTGTGTTTTTGTGTTTGGCCATGTGTCTGAGCAGGCTGTGTGTAAATCTTTGTCCAATAAACAGTGCATGACTTTGTACATTTAATTATCTGACTCAAGTTTTTTTTCCCCTATACAATTTATTCTATTGTCATTAAAATTAAGACCATATATGTGAAGCACATGTAATCATAGATCAGTAAATTATAAAGAAACAATCCTCCTAAAAATCCAAAAAACGGAAGACAAAGCTAATTTAAATATAATGAATTATCCACCCATTCACTAAACTGGTACAAAGCTGTGTAGAGAAATGTATCACAGATGAAAACCAAAATGTTTTTACACACAGTATGTTGACTAGATATTATACCAATAACCAACTACTGGAAATTAATTAAAAAAACAAACAAAAAAAAACCCTAATGTTAATGAGATGCATGTCATGTATATATTGTATATCAGTGTTCCAGTCTCAGTGCAATATCATTAAACCCTTGTCAAAATACAGATACAATATGTTCTCCTTTTTTTGTATGGAGGATGCAGTGTAAGGATCACATCCTCCTACAACTTCTGGGAAAATACATTTCAAACTTGAGGAAAATTCAACACCCCCTTCTCCTTCATCCCCCTCAGTCAGAGCAACTGTCCCTGTTGCTCTAACTCTACAGACTCTGTTTTCACTCTGTTCAGCCATCACAAACAAAAACAGTCTGACAGAGTTTGTGTTTTTAAGGTGTGATGCATGTATGATATTTCCAGTGGGTGACATTCTGGCACCAATGGCCTGCTTCACGGGGTGACGTTTTGACTGGAACATCTTCCATGAGGAGAAATGAAACCTTGTCTCAATATCAACCCACTGTTTCTCTCAGGTCACCTGTTGGTCTTGCTTGTCTGCAACCAAAGCTTAAGATAGTGACGGATAGTGGATTATTAAGGGGAAAACAGTCAGCTGTCGAGTGCTGATATAAAAAACAATAGAAGAAATTTCCTCTTCTACTACCTCCCATGCTTTTTACTTGTCCAAGCTAAAAACTAAAGCCTGACAAAGCCAGTGTAAACAAAGCAAAGCAAGTCATCAAGTCTTTGTCACCAACAGTTCTTTCATGTCCAATGGTTTTTCAGGGCCCAAACATCTCTCTGTACTGACCAATGTTGTCACTGGCTCTTTCTCCAGGTGATCCTGTGACCTACTAGTGACTGTATGGGCGGTTCATTCTCTGTGGGGATTATATTCATTTAGTCTGCACGACCCAATGGAAATGAAATTTTCAGTTTAAGGTTTGTCATCACATGTCCATCACTAGCAATAACAGTTATTTACCTACCATTCTTATCAAGAGCTTCAAGATGAAGATTAACATTGCTGTTGCTCTCCACTGCCAGAGACATCTCCGGTGAGGTTAAGGAATGTAGGGATGTCAATGTGTTGACTTGGAAGTAAACAGCTGTTCATGCTGACATTGGCTATGCACCGATAGCAAAACTTACAAATAGTAAGTGTAACACGGGGAGGACAGTCAGTAGGATGGAGGTCCCAGATACATTACATATGTTTTTGTTTTTTTTTTAAATCAAAGAGGTTGCACAGCTTTCTCCTGCACCCAGTTGTCTTCATTAAATGGCAACACGGCCAACAGCTTCTGGTGAGGAAGACCTGCTGTAGTGGAGAAGAATTGGACAAGCTCACTTTGTTATCACTCTTAAGTCATACTGTAGCCTACTTACTATGTGGTAATGATGAGACCTAACCCTAATTGAATGTAATCTTAGGTCTGGCAGGTAATGAAGTAAATTAACTAGTTTTTGTTTGTTTTTTTAAGTTACTTTCAGCACACTGGTGAAGCAGGTTTGCTGGATCTTGCCTCTGGGCCCTGGTTTCTGGAGAGGCCTACCTGTCAGCACAGGGAGCATCGGGAGGGCTGGCGCTCTCATTACAGCTACAATGAAATAATTATGAATGGCGCGCCGAGACCTCATCACAGCAATATCTATTGTATTATTTATTCAGCCAGTCCCCTGGTTCAGGGGGAGAGAACACATATAAACTTCCAGCCTCGTTCCTCTCCTCCTCACTTGAGCTCCTGTTTGCTGCTCAAAGCAGAGGTGCCTGCTCTCTCACTTGCTCTCCTTCTTTCATTCTCTCTTTTCTTTTTTACATTCTTTTTCTTTGTTGTTGTTGTTTTTTTTTTCTTCTGAGATGCCGTGCAGTGAGCATCCATCGGAGCCCTGAGGCCTTAATACAGTCCGGCCTGCCAGCTGTGGAAGCGCTACACTTGCTCTCATATTTATTTTTTTATTTGCTTACTTGTCTCATGTTTTTCCTGTTTTTGTTGTAGTTTTTTTTTTCACTCAATTTTACCAAAGGACTACAGACACGAAATAACTGGGATTTGCGGGATGCATCCTCAGTTTTCAGACACAGTCTTTGGCCAAGACCAGACGTTTACAGCATACAAAGGATGTTGCACTTTCTTTCAGTGCTCTCTAATGACTGCAGATTAACATCTTGCTCAGGTCAGTGCAGAAGAAAGAAAAAAGAGGAACTTCTTCTCTGGTGGTGCAACGTGACGGCCAAACAAGCTGCTGTTGGACTATGAAGAGAAACTTCAGTTTGCAGAGCACACAGGGTCACGGAGGACGACGCTGCAGCAACAGCATGGATGCTGCACAATAGGCCTCATTCAGAGGCAGCATTGGATGTGAAGGTGGTGCAAGGGACAACAAAGACGGACATAAAGAGAGAGAGAGAGAGAGGGAGCGAGCGGTGGAGTGGCTGGGATGACAGCTGCATCATAGGGATCAGGGGGAGGCGTCGCCTGGGGCACAACAGGTGAGTGATGCTGCTGCTGCCCGGCTGACTGTCCGGCTGGCTGACTGGAAGCACTGAGCGATGGATAATTATTACTGATTGGCTGGCGTGGATGACGTGCTCTTTGAATGAATCCTACTCTTTACAAGTAACAAACAATTAAAAGCAGTTACAGGAAGGGGAGCAGGTAACACGTCTGTCTTCAGACAGACATCAGGTCACATTAAACATCAAACACATACAAGTTCTAGTAGTGGAAAATCCTGCTCTGTTTATCCTAAATGTTCGGTCACATTAATAAAACTCACCAGTTAAAGGGTGAGAGTTTGAAATCTTGACAATCTACCAGGATCCCTGCACCTTTATTCTTGTCACTAGACTCTGTAAATAAACTGAGAGGCAACTTCCCTCAGGTGTGATGTTCCCTCACTGTGAACGACTGCTCCACTATCAGACTCTGATCCATTGGCTGCTCGGCTTGAAAGGCTCCTGCTGCACGCATGGCCCCAGAGTGTCATGTTCAAACAGATCTCATTTCACCTCCCGCTGCGTGTCAGAAACGAGAAGTGCTGCTAGTCTGACTGGTTTCAACAAAAGAACCAATAAATGAACCTTTATTTATATTCAGAATCTATCATCAAAGCAAACTTGAAAAAGTCCAACTACAGTGTCTGAGCCAACAAACAGACACGTATCTACTTTGCAGCACAATTGCAACACATCCAGTACATTTTGAAGTGGCTAAACTCCCAGACTGAAAACATGACTCCCCTCTTAATGTCTTTACTCTTTAATGGCAGCCAGCTTGTTTGAAAGAACTGATCTCAGGATCCTGCTCGTTACTTTGCAAGTGCTTCATGTGCTGGACCCACACTGTGTCTGAGCTCCTCTGCTCTATTCAACCTGCTGAACTCCAACTCCAATAATGAATTGTCTTTTATATTATCTCAGGTTACTCATTTTTGTATAAGTGCTTTTGGGACTTTTCTTTCTGGATTATCTGCACTGTTTTGGTTATTATTTATAACCTTTTTTTATTATATTTCTTTTTGTCTATTCTGCTTCATTTTTTTTCTTATTGCAAATTATGAAAAGTCCATTTTAAATAAACATTATTATGATTAGAAATAAAGTTTTGACTTTTTGGATCCAGTGATGTACAATGTGCATGTTGTAATTTTAAACTAACTTGAACTGCCCCGTTCAGAATCGGTTCTTATTTCTTTTCAAATAGTAAAAGCTGAAATTTCTTTTACAGGACAGCTTTAGAAAAAAAAATGCTGGAAATGTGAAATTGACATTTTGGTCGACTGATTCCTGAAGCTCTGCAGAAACATTACAGTTAATATTTTTGTTTTATTTATTTCACTCTGGTGGATGCTTTCTCTCTTTCCCTGTCTCTCTCTCTCTCTCTCTCTCTGTCGGCAAGAAAAGCAGCGCTGCTTGGTGAGCTCTGCTGGGACAGTTTGGGTGCTGCTTGGTGGGACACAATGAGCTCGCTCCATCAATAATGCAGAATGTTTCCGTGGTAACTGCCTGGCAACCACGGGTGCAGCGCCCGCATCCTGTTCGCGTATGAGAGAGAAGGAGAGAGAGATGGGGAATGAATGAGAGAGGGAAGGATAAGAAATAAGTGAAGGCAGGAAGGGTGAATGAGGAGTGAGGAAAGGGAGAGAGAGGGAGGCAAAAAAAAAGGAAGACGAAGTGAAGGATGTTACAAAAGCAGATGGAGGAGAGAGAGCCAGGAGAGATGGACTCCCACGGGTTCTCATCTTTCTGACAGTGTGTTTTTCCTGGACCACCTGTATAACAAACAGCGTGTATTGTAACTCCGCATAATCTGAACGAGCAACATAAAAACACACACAGCAGCAGCTGTAACTGAGCCCAACGCATTGGCAGTGTGTGTGTGTGTGGGTACATAGGTTATCTGAACTTTACATCACCTTTGCATCAGCTCTGTATCTGCAGGGATAAGAGCAGTGTGTTGCAGGTTTCATTCTCAACACTGAGGTCTTTAATGCTGCTGACAGGAATTTGCTTTGTGATCATATAAAACAATGACAAATAAAAGAGACGTTGCTACAGTAAACACTAAACAACCCCTGTTTAACAAGTGTGAAATATCTGAACTTTACTGCAAATCTAAAGGAAACTAATCGAACCCCCTGACTGAGGGAATCTGTTAACGGCTGCAACACTTTTCCTCTGAGACTTGGATATATCTTTAACTTAGATCAACAATTAAACTGTCACTGTGGCATGACATCACTGCTCAGGGCCGATATTAAGGGTGTTTTCACAAATACTGGTGCGAACCCTTTGTCCACACCAGAAGCGGAAATTATACATTATTTAATTTTTCAGCTAGTACGGTCCATGTTCACACACGTTTGTTTTCACTATGGTCCAAACGCCACACCACTGGCAGAGAGTCATGTTTCTATGACGACTGATCAAAAAAAGACGTGTGGTATGTCATGTCGACATGAGTCCTGATTATAAAAATGAAACTCTGAGAATTAATGCTGAACGTTAACAATGGAGACACGCGTAACGCAGTACACAAGTACGCAGGTTATTTGTAGTACTGGTCATTTGCTTTTATATCATCTGTATTTACCACTCTCTGCAAATACTAGATTTTGTATATGAAGCGCGGCAGCAAACTACAGGAGCCTTTTTAGCTCAAACTTGGGTCGACCTAAACACTGCCTGTGTGAAAACACCCTTGTTATCTGTGCCTGTGTTTCTGTTTACATCTGAAACAGTGTGTGTGTGTGTCCATGCAGCAGGTCAGCGGTCAGTCAGAGATTCCCTCCCTGTGTTTAAAACATTCATTGCTCCCCTTCTCCCCTCATTTGTACCAGTGAATTATTAAACGCTCACCTATTTTTCAATTATTCAAATGGTAGATATCTGCCTCTTTTCTCCTTTTTTTGTTGAACATAGCTTTACAATTTTTGTCATGCACTTAACTCATTCAGTTGGAGTTTGTCACTTCCTTTCATTCTACCTTAAAGAAGAACAAGACCAGGACATGGGTTAGCCAGTCAAATGATCATTGTTTTACTGTAATTGAACCTAGATCACCTTATGAGCCACACAGTCTCCTGAATTGCCCCTGAGAAAGCCCCTGGGACTGATGCTCCTCCATCTCTATACTATCTCTCCACCTCCCTGTCTCTCTGATGGGAGTTGGATGGGGATTCCTTCCTCCTCTCTCCCTTTCTAAAACACGATTAATACTTGATGCTGCGATGATAGCTATCCTTTGCACAGTAGCATTTGGTGGATGCTTAAGACTATGGGGAGATGTCACTCCATGTGTGTCTGTGTAGCTGCCTGGATGCATGTGTGTCAGTGTGTGTGCATGTGTGTGTGTGTGTGCATGCGTGCGTGGTGGTGTTTTATACAACTTTGTCAGGGTGATTAAGGCCACATGTTATTGATTGGCAAACCGCTTGAAGTGCAACATCATCATAAATAATTCTTCTGCCTTCCAGAATAAACTATCACCTTTGTTGGCCGCCCTGACAGTCTCCCATTGAAGAGGGAATGCATTTTTTATGTTTTTACTTGACCTTAATTTAAGTTGTACAAGGGCGATTTCTTATTTAAGAGGTCTGGAGGAAATCAACAGATGTGAAAACCATTTAGGGAACTCAATTTATATAAACCGTATGTACTCACTGGTAAATATCTCATCTGCGATCGCTCCTTTTGATTTTAGCAACCCCTGAAAAATATCTTAAATTTGCCAACTTACAGTTCAGATCTGCTCATGCACTGACAGGATCCCCTGTAGCACCACTCCCAATGATAACACCAGTGCTATTCTGACTTTTCACCGGGAAATTTAATGTTTTATTTCTCAAAATGCACTGATCACACTGCAGAGGGAAACCCCACAGCAGTTTCCCCTCAGTCTGCAGAAGAACTGTTTGTTAGCTAGTGTTAGCATTCCTCAAAGCAGCAGCTATACAGCAGCAGAGATACATAATACATACCACTGATAGCTGATATTTTTTTGAAATGAAAAATGTTTATCCCAAATTAACAGACACCGCTTAACTTTCACAAACACTAATCCGGAACACAACAGTTTGTGTAATTAAAATCTACATGATTGCGTGGTGGCTGTTTGCATATGAGTCGTGATAGACACGTCTCTATTAAGACACCTTTCCTCCCATTGCAGCCACCACAAGACAATGACTTCCCCTGAGAGACTATAAATATTTAAAGTAAACGTTGTTTGCATTCATGATTTACCAGCTGTGGAAGTGGTGGGTACTGCAGAGGAGGAAATTGCCGGCAGCTTTGCAGGATTCCTCCAACAGTAAGTGTTGTTATTTAAAAAATATCTTGTGTTGATATAGTCACTGACATTGAAAGGTTACAGTTTTGATTTACAGCCTCACTCGGTCCAAGGGGCTAATTTATAATATTAAAGATAGCTACTTAGAGAGGAAAAGGTGAAAATATGTGTAATTGGTAGGGGTACGGAGGGGGGGAGGTCTTTTCGGGTTTGGGATAAAAGAAACCAGCGTAAAGTGTCTCTAAGCATTTTCTCTGCATTTGAAGTCAGTCCCTTGGCCTTCTGGGATTTTCCCGCTGGCGGTTGGATGCTTCAGAGACGACCTCATTCATATTACATCGTCTTTACCATGAGCTCTGATCGCTCCTCATAGAGACATAAAGGAGCACAGAGAGAGGAAGTGAGGGAGAAGGGGTGGGGTGAGGAGAGCAGGGTGGAGAAAGAGGGAGGAGAAGGGG
>OMNW01023114.1:2922-15136 GCA_900303245.1 Selene dorsalis
GCAGTGTGAAAGAAAAAAATGAATTATTACATTACAGAGGCAGGAACCTGCAAATATTTGGCGTTTTTCTCATGAAAATTGATTTCATGACCAATTTTTCTGTCGTCCAACTAATCAATTAATTGACCGATTGTTCCAACCACAAAGCTGTGTGGTATCATAAAAGTGCTGCTGCTGCTGCAGGGGATGATCTCTAAACACTGCAGAGACACTTCCTCCTCTCAGGAGACAGCAGTGAATGCAGCAGGGTCTTAGTGTTGTTGGGGGGTCCAGGCGGAGCACAGTGAGAGTGAATGCGTCCTTTCCCTTCATGCTAATTCCTCCCTATAGGGAAGACATTCCTGCATGGTGTGTGTGTGTGTGTGTGACATGCTTTCTACATTTCTGTGGCATTTAACGTGCTGCATTCGCTCCCAGTGTCCGACGGAGAACCCCCCCACCACCACACACACACACACACACACACACACACACACAGAGCTGGATTCCAGGCAAATTCCTCTGTCATGTTGTTTCACAAGGTGGACAAGCGTTATTGTTGCAGAGTTCCCACCCAGGCACCGCTCTCGCTCTCTGTCTCTCCCTCTCTCTCACACACACACACACACACACCCATCCATCCATCAGGAGTGTCACTGCAACACAAACAGAACACAAAAAACAGGAATTCCCCTTTTTGTTGTGATGATTTTATTTACATGGACGAGTTTGAGATACAAGAATGAGAAATGTTTGGCGCCTTGTAAACACGCTGTTCCAACATGAATGACACAACACTTTGATTATTTCATTCTCTATGACTCTAGATTTTTCTTTATGTCACATGGAGGTATACTGTACAGCACCAGAGCACGCTGTCAGGACAGACAACACGTCTCTACATTAACATGCATCAACAAAACAATTTACCAGGCAGTTACATTATCTGTACCTCAGACTTACTGCAGCACATATTTACTGGAGGTTTCTCCACTAACACATTCATTACTAAAATGAACTGAACAGGTTGTTTCTACTTATATTTATCAGTGTGGCTCTGCTGGTGAGGGAAGTGTAATGTGCATTAAAGTGACAACACAGGCAGCAATATGAGGCAAACTATCTTTGGTCAGTCATGTTTTCCTTCACACTAAATGCAGAAATTTGTTGTGTCATTTTTGAATCAGTAGTTTTACTAGTAGTTAATTTTCTGATCAATCCCCACTTAATCTTCCTCCATTCTTCATCTCTGCACCCATACAACAGCTTTGACATGCCTCTGAACTACTTCATCCTTTCAACATCACAGCACTGCCCACTGCTCTTAACTTAACTTACATATAATAGCTTAAATAAATATTCTTATTTTCAGTGCTCTCTTTGATGAGGTGGACATTAAGCTTTTACTATGTAACAGCTGAGTGGATCAACAGTCCACTTCTACCAACACAATGCAGCAAAGCTTTTATTTCAGCCAGTAAAAGGCTTCCATCCACTGATGGTGACATGTTTGACTCCCAGCCGTGGCGGTGTGACTGCTATTATGAGTCTATGTATGTGTCAATATGTGGCAAATAGTGGTCCTAGAGACAAGGAATGACCACAGATGTGGTTTTGAGGACTTTGGCAGGTGGTTATTTTTGTGACAGAAATGAGTTGAAATCAGAATTAAGGCTGAGTCCAAAGACAGGTGTGGTCTGAACTGTGAGTACTCAGTACTCAGGTAATAATATGGTAGTAATAACTGATTAGTTGTTGTTATAATATAGGAGTGAGTGCTGTATCAGTTTAGAGCATCAACATCTGTTCTGTTTAAAAGAAGGTCTGCAGCTGCACAGACACTGAGACCTCTGTGCTGCTACAATGACCCCAGTCTGTGTTTGACTTTCTATCTACTGAGTCTCTGAAGGTCTGTTGTGATAATAATAATAATAACAATAATAATGATAAGAGTACATTGTTGTCAGACATTGCACTGCATGCTGTGGACAGGTTGGCATGAGATTACTGCATGTGTGTACTGAAACAGAGAGGCAGTGATATTGTGTTTATCAGAGGTACTTTTATTGGTAACATCCATCAGGGACCATCCATCCTCCTGACACTGAATAATGATGATGATGATGATATATATATGTATGTATATATATATATATGTATATATGTATGTAGATCTGTATAGATCCTCTGTGTGTCTGTGTTGTGTTGGTTGTTAGTGTTCAGGGCTGAGTGGTGGGCGGATGTCCAGTGTTCTTGGTGAGCTGTCCTCTCCTACCACCTCCAGGCGCAGACTGAGCGATCTCCGCTCCTCCTGGCCCTCTGATTGGACAGACAGACGGAGGGTGCAGCCTTTGGGCAGCAGCTCCTGCTCGTACGCTGCAGCTAACTGGTTGACAACCCGCCGCTCCACCTGCGGGATCAGAGGTGAGGCAGAGTTTAGTTTCTCAAGTTCATTTCTATTTTAGTTGTAAATAAATTAACTATATTAGCTTTACTCCTGCTGTTGACTGATACTGAAATTATTCTGTGATTGTTTGAGTTTGTTCCATGATCAATAACCAAATATCTACTCCTCTCCAGAGATATCACTTTTTTTGCACAAGATACTAAAGTAAGCTGATGCACTAAACAAATGTCTTTTCATAGATTGGCCATCATTACTACCAGTTATATAACTGTTCACTAGTGATTTGTAGGGACCTAGTAGTGTATCTAACAAGGCAACCACAGGTTTTACACAAACATAGTGTTGCTGTTTTTTCGCATCAGCTCTTACTTGGAAGTTAAAATTAAAGTAAACATTTTACTGATGAACTAAACTGTCTAAAATATCTTTATGAACATTTTCAAAGATGCTCTCAATGTTAGAAATAACAGATGAAAATATGTAAACATTAAAATATATTTAAAAGCCTTGAGGACAGACAATATAATATCAAGCCTTTTAGATCATCCACCCCTGTGCAGCAGTGTGTTTGCTACAGTATGTGCATACCTCATGTTTAATGGAGCGTGCTCCATAATGCATGTTATACCCTCCTGCCAACAGGTCCAGCACAGGGCGATCCCACTGAAGAGTGATGTCATGGCGCTGTTTAGCCTAATGGGAAAATAAGAGAGGAAGAAGAGAAAAAAAGGGATGAGAGTGAGACCTTCAAATGACACAAGTATTATAATCAAACCAGGGAGAGAGGATGGCGGTGGAGATGGATACAGAGTAATGAGATGGAGAGAAAGAGACAAATGTAGCAGAGAGGAGATACTGTCAAGCAACATGTCTGCCAGCGCTAATCAACAGGCCCTTAATGCGTTTTAATCAAACACAAGTCAATAGTAGTGATCAGAGCTGCTCATTTAGCCACTGATGTTAACACTGCATTCAATAAATAAGATGCCACCTTTCACACCAGAGACATAAACACTAATATTACAACAATTTAAATACTGCTGTAAGGTAATAATGAGAACACTAAACATTTAATTCATTTAATACAAGAAAGTGACAAACAAATGGCTCCAGAGGATCCTGTAATAATAATATCTGTGCTGTGAGCACGGCTGCCTCATACAGACACAGAAAAAAATACTACAAGACATGGACACTTAAAAAATTAAAGACAACACACACACACACACACACACACAGCAGAGCAGCATTCAAAAGACACACCAAAGGACTCAGTGAGAGTCATGAGTCAGGTCCCTATCAGTTGCCTGCAGGGCCCATGTTTGCTGTCAGAACACCAGCTGTAATATTAATAATTAAATATTGATGAAGGCTCCACATGTTAAACACTGTAATCACATTATAGTGAGTAGCAGTGGCACATAATATTGATCTGGGTGTGTTCCTGCACAGCTCAGCGGCTGCTGGATGAGGAGGGTGTGTCCCACTGGAGGACACCCACGTTATAAATGCTGAGAGGACAGGCCTCGCTTCCTTCTCTCAGACACACACACACACACAAATACAGAGGCTCAGCTGAGCTCTGCTCCACTGTGTAAGGCTGCTGCGGTGCTGACTATCATTTGTCAGTTTATACTGTCAAAGGGTATAAAATATAAATGTGGATTCAGTGTTTGGATCTGTATTTAAAGCAGCTCTGTACTCTCCCCTACACGCAAGTTAACAATTAGTATCAACGATGAACCAGGTCAGGAACACTTCAGACAACAGGATTTTGGGAGCTACAAGGCGTTTCTTGTACAAAACTCAACTGAACATTTGTTTCTCCAGATAAGAAAGATATAAATAACTCTATATTTATAACGTGCGTGTTGTGATGTGATTTTCCTGACGATAGTGTTACAAACCTTCTTGGCCCAGAAGTTGAGCTCTTTGCTGACCAGCTGCAGCAGCTCTGAGTGGCAGAATGGCAAGAAGTATACGATTTCATTGATCCGACCCAGAAACTCGTCCCTCCGGAAATGAGCCTAGACGGGAGCAAAAACAATTACCAGTGACAACTACAGCTTCTCCTCCAGTAAAATGCTGCGGGAAATTGTAATTACAACAAATCAACATGCGTTTTATTTGTTATTTTGTGTAATTGTATTACCTTCAGGATTGGTCGAATCACTGAGTCTTTAAACTGACGGGAGATTTTGATGTCATCACCTTTCTGTACATCCTCTGAGGAGAAGCAAAGGATCGACATTTGTTTTACTTTAGACTTTATTCACCTGCCCTACATATGTCTTTACAGTGTTGCTTGTTATTACTAAGATTCTGATCCTGTTTATTTAGACAAGATACTGTGATGAGTCCCATCTATGAATTTAGATGATCTGATAAACAAAATGATTTAAACATATTTCAGGTCCAATTACCAGGCTCGTTTTGAACTCCAGCAAAAGATGAAAATGGAAAGCAAGTTGTCGAAACAGGTTTTTATACACTTCCAGGGTGGAAACTAGTAAAATTAATTATGCTAGAGTTACATCTCAGAGAACAAACACCATAAGGTTGTACATCATTGTGTTTGCGTTTTCATTTTAAATCTGTATTTGTGTGCTTTTCTCTCACCAAGGTTGTCTGCCAGCTTCCTGCGGCTGACCTCCTCAGCTTCCTGGCGGAGCTGCAGTGCATGCTGGGCAATTTCATCACTTGCAACGTTGGACGTCATGATGAAGATGGCGTCCTTACATTCGATGGTCTTCCCCTTGCCATCTGTGAGACGACCCTGAGGGAGGAACAGGAGAGGTAAGAGAGAGATCAAGTCAGTAGAGTTACATTTGTGTCTTGATTCATCAGAGGTTCAATGATCTACTGTATATCTGTGTCCTTGTGTTTGCATGTACATACGCACCTCGTCGAACAGCTGCAGCATGATGGTAAGCACATCAGGATGGGCCTTGTCTACTTCATCGAACAGGACAACAGCGTTGGGACACGCCCTCAACAGCTTTGTCAGCTGACCTCCTTCCTCATGGCCCACATACCCCGGTGGAGAGCCAATGAACTTTGCCACCTGAAGGTCAAAGATTACGTTAATACTGTAGCACAAAGACACGTTTTACAGGTATACACTTCCACCTGTGGTGTTTTTTGTTCCTGGAAGCTATGCAGAAATTGCACTGAAGTTGAATCATGAGGTGAAAGGGATGAGATGTAGTTCTCCACTCATGTAACATAATGACTTCACAAAAAAATGGTAAAAGAAAAAAAAGAAAAACAACATTAACTTTGCTTTATGCATCCATTATGAGAACGTAAACAGAATTAACCCAATGTGTCACTGTCATGAATGCGCAGCAGTGATGCAACAGTAACAGATCAGCTCTGGGCTGAAATTAATGAACCTGTGTTAAAGCAAAATATTCGGCCACTGTGTGTAAACCTGACTGTTTGGAGTAAGAAGTGTCTCACCTCATGCTTTTCCTGGAACTCGGACATGTCCATACGGATGAAACCCTGCAATCACACAACAGATTAACCCTCCCATCGCACCACTGTGTGGACTGCGTCAGTGTGTATTTTTGTGTTGCTCTCAGCTGACTGTATAGTTACCATGGGAACCAACACAAATTGAATTCTCTGTCATTTCTTCATGGCAGGAAGCCCGACTAAATTAAATGTCTTATATGTGTTTTATATCTGTGAGAAGACCTGTTTCCCACCCTCTGATTGAAACGGCTTTGTGTGTGTGTGTGTGTGTGTGTGTGTGTTTACACGAGATGCTACATCAAATACCTTTTTAATGTCCTTGTGCATGTAGCGGGCCACCTGTTTTGCCAACTCTGTCTTTCCTGTGACACCACAGAGACAAAATAGAGGCATAATTTCAATAACCTCTGCACCCATTCAATTATTTAAAAAACAGAAAAAATAAAACACTCAATGGCTTTTTGGAGTCCATCAGTATGCAGAGGTTTCAGGACGTCTTACTTACTTACAGACAGAAAGACGATGTCACTCTTTCTGTAAGTGTTGGCCTAAATCCCAGTGCCTCCCCATACAAAGCTTTCAATCATCTCCCGCTCTCCACGACAGTGCACATTATGTTTGTCGCTAAAATATTCTGCATATAAATGCTCATATATGATATTGATGTCCTATGTTTGGTATGCATATGGGTTTGATGATTGTGTGTGTGGCTCTGAGCTTGTGTCTTGTTGCTGTGTTTAATATTGATGTCTCATGGCCACTGTTTGTCGCTGAAGGCAACAGAGAATATGAACGCCGTCTCTCCTTCATCTATCACCCTGGCCTGCCACTTTACTATCTCCCTCTTTTTTTAGCTATCTATCTGGCCCATCATTTTCCTCTGTCTCCCTACTACTTGTGAACATTTAAGATTTTGCGTAAACTACAGTAAGCCTTTGTCCTTTACTACTGAATATCTCATGATTTTTAAAACTCTGATTAAACATTGTTTTGTTAACGTTGCTCTGCGGTTTGATCACTCACAAAGCTGTACAGTACTTCACATTAGGATGAGCTTCCAGGGTTTCAAAGTGCAGTCAGCTGTTTTTGACAGCTGGTGCCAACAGAGTTCAATGTGCTGCAATCAGAGAAATAGATCCATCACTGATCAATTAAAATGCCATAACTGGGCCTGATATTCATCTTCCAGATCAAACACATCTCACGGCTTAAGGATCTGCTTGTGGAAATCTCCTTTTGGTTTAGTTAAGCTAGATGTGGCATTGATAAACTCAGAAACAATCAGACCGATTGCATGCAACCACTGAATGAATACAAATTAACCCATTAAATACAGAATACCTGGGAAAAAATGATTATTGCAGTAAAGGAAAAGTAAGAGGTTCATCCTCTGGGGATCATGAAAATTTCATGGCAATTTTATCTGATAGCTGCTGATATGTTTCAGTCTGGGCCAAATAAGTAGACTGATCACTAACCAACTGAACAACAGACCCACATTCATACACCTAGTGTGGCTAACAACCGATGACTAACATGAGCTCATAAGTTAACTAACTTAGCAAGCTAGCTTGCACACATGAATACTAGCGAACCTGTTAAGATATCAGTTGTGAGCAGGGACGGTTTATTATTGATGCTTCTTGTGACTGCCTGAGTCATTTGTCTTGATGTACACAAACAAATCTCTTCTGTTAATCTTTGAATGAATCATTTCAATAGAAGCTGAGAAACAGCTAACTGTGTTTTCAAAATTTACATTGTGGCGCATGCTTTTTCAGCCTTGTTTATTCACCTGCCAAACAAATTAAATGACAAAAGAATACAGTACACTTCATATGTATTCAGTGCACTTCAGAAACTTGACTCACTCAAGTGTTGTGTTTATCTTGGCAGCAACGTTTTTACTTTTGTCTTTTTTGTACATCACTTCATGAGACGAAAACACAGAGGAAGTGTCGGGTGTTAACGATGAGGGAGTGATTTACCGATCCCTGATGAACCGAGGAAAAGGAAGACGAGAGGATGCTCTTCATCGTACCAACCATTCTCCTTCCTCCTGATGGCTGAAGGGGCAGACACAGGCAGAGGGAGAAAGAAAAGAAAGGCAGGCTATTATTTCAGTCATTTGCATTTGTTGACTTTGCTTTTCCACTAAGTAATCTAAGTTTCACCCAACTGAACCGAGCTGACCCGAGGGCAGCGGGTATCCCAGAAACTATGATAAAAGAGAGAGAGAGCGGGGATGAGAAAAAGGTCAGAGACATTTGGTGGAAAAAAAAAGGAGAAAGAAGAGAGAAAACAGAGCAAGAGAGCAAGATGAGAGACCTCCAGAAAGCTACCCATGATGCTTCTCCTCCTCCCCCCTACCTCAGTCAGTGGGGCCATTAGCCAGCAGTAATTGTGTTAGCCTCCCTGGCGCGGCCATGGCGAAATCAGTTTAGCATGGATCGTAGCCTCACACACACACACACTCGCACACACGCACACACGCACACACGCACACTTGCTTGCTTAAAGAGGAGTGCCTACCCAACCCTGCCATCACCCCAGCAACCACACTCGCACACATATACACAAAGACAAGATGATGAGGTGGATGGCAGGAGAGTAAAGAGTGTATTTGGCCGTGGTTTTCGGCCACTCCACGAAGAAGCAGACACCAGCACAAAACTCGTCCAAATCTGAACCTGCTGAGAGACTGAGGCCAAAACCAGGGACGCAGATTAACAGTGTTCAGTCAGTGGAGCAGTGGCTCAGTGGTCAGCGGTGCGGCCTTTAGTATAGAGGTCTTGGGTTTGAATCTATGGGCTGGGACCTCTATGTAGTGTCTGTATGTGCTCATTGCGTTGCTTTCTTTCAGATTCTACATTTCTTCCCACAGTCCAAGAACTTGTATTTTAGAATAACTGGAAAAATGTGTTCTTCTTGTCACATTATTTAGGTGAGTTAGTGTTTAAATCTCAATCAAGCTCAGAGTAAAATGGACACAGCCCCCGTTATGAGCTGTGCATCAACCTCAGAGTAGCCGGTGCTGCTGAGAGCTGGGACGCGACTTGTACATGGTAGGATCATCCCTCCAGTGTGGAGGAGACTGTAGAGGACCCAGAGTGTCCTCTGTAAGAACAAATGTACCACCTATTTTACATCATTACTGTTAACAGTAACAACAAGCAAGCAACAACAGCTCTTTTCTCACAACTTGCTTCCCTCCCCCATTTTGAGGCAGATTAGATTCTGTATGTTTGAGCATCTTCAGGCAGAAACCTGCATCGTCTCGCCATAAAACACAACATACAGTTCAATGATTTGTGTATTTTAGTCCGGTCACTCCTCCTTTTCAGAAACATAAGATGCTGTTACAAGTGAAAAAACAAATAATTATTAAAGTTTTACAATAGTAACAATTAAGTTTTTAATGGCCATGTTTAATATGACCACCACCTGAGTCCAGATTCATGCTCTTCTTTCTACAACAATAGGTCTGTCTTTGTCTTCTAGTTGAAAACTTAACATCTGTATATTAGAGCTGTATATTAAAGCGGTGCTATAACTTTAAACTCCTATTTGAATCTGACAAGTGAGAATACAACCTTGACCCCAGAACCACTGGTGGAGGTTTAGCAGCCTGGTGAAATTTGTCCTTCATTTCTCACCATGTCACTGCCTTTAAACATCAAGCCAAGAAGTTCATAAAGGCCCACAAGGGTGTAGCATAAATATATAACAGTTCAAGATAACAAGCTTAAACAATCTGTCTCTGAGGTGTCAATTTCTTGGCAAGTTGTCGTGTGCAGTCAGATAAGTGGCAGGAGAAACCCGTGGCCAAGCTGCTAAGGAGAAGACAGAGGAACCAGAACTTACAGATTTAATTCTGAGCGTCAAACAACAGCTTTGAGTCTTGCCAAATTATCTCGTGCAAAGAAGGTGGCGTGTTGTCCAGCGTGCTCACTGCGAGCTGCTGCGGGGAAGCTAAACTGACCAAAACATATGAGATATGAGCGTTAAACAAGCTACTAATAGCTGATAAATATAAGGAGTAGACGTGTGGCAGAAGGAGGAGAGAAGGACGCGGAACGAGGGAGGTAGAGAGATGGAGAGATGACACGGTAAAGAGGGAGGAAGAGAGATAAGGAGAGGACAGAGGAGCAAGGATGTAGTAGGAGATACAAGAGAGAGGAGTGATGGAGATAAGGAGGCAGAGAAACAAAATGAGTGTGTCAGAGATGGCCACAGAGATGAATAGTGACAAGAGGGGCTCCAAAGCTCCGTCTGCTTTATCAATGACTGTGTGAATGACAGCGTAACCTTCTGTGTGTTTTAGCTGATTGAGAGCGACTTTGACAGAAGGGCACATTGACATTTCTCAGAGGAGCCTGACAACAACAAGGAAAGGAAGGAGACACAAAACAAATGAAAGCTCGGTGTCTCTCTCTCACACACACATGGAGGCACAGATGCGTAAACACACACACACACACACACACACTCAGAGCAGTGTGCATTGGGCAGGTCTGGTTGGCTCTAACATGATTACAGAAGGATGATTCTCTTCAATAACTCTTAGCCCTGAGAGCTAAACCTGGATCAATCTAACCTCCTTCCTGTGTGTAAGCATGAGTGTGTGTCCATGAGTGCGTGTGTGCATGTGCAGTTAGTGTGTTTGTACTTTGTGTGTGTGTGTGTGTGCAGCAGCCCAGCTGTTTGCCAGGAGGTTTTCAGGTCGAAACAGGAGACATGGCAACACCCAGAAGGTGCATTTAAAAACAAACTTTTTTTCTCCTCACATTTTAGTCTGCACTAGTCTTTACTGTGACCATCAGTTCACCCATCAGTCTGACCACTGTTTTTTTTCCAGTGATACATTGTAGATTGATTATTGTTGTGCACAGATAATTAACAATAGGATATGGATAAGTGATTCATCTTAATTAATCTGTCAAGAAAAAAAAAACATGTTTTTGTCTAGTTTTTATCTGTGTAAAAAAGTGACTCTCTCTGGGTTTCAGGACTGCTGGTCAAACCAAACAAGCTAAACAAAGATGTCACCTCAGGCTCTGGGAACCTGAAACGGCCATTTGTGATATTTTTTTATGGCATATAAACAGGAAGAGAGAAGAGGTGCTGACACAAGACAAATGTTTCTTGATGGAACTGAACCGGCAATGTCTACATCACACGGGATAAATGTCAATCGCTGTGACAGGCATTTTACAGCCAAAGTGATTTATACCAAATGCCACGTTAATCGATAATAACAAATAATTTTTAACAATGTAATGTATATGGCTAGCTTTTCCTCTAGTCCTACGTAGCAGTCCTTCTCTCTTTATCTCTACATCCTCTTCTCATTTGCGGCCTCCTTATCTACACTATATCTCTTCCTCTCTTTCCTGGTCCATCTCCTCCTGTCTCTGAATCTCTGCTTCCTCTCTCTCCGCCCGCCTGCTGGGATCACACTCCATGAGTGGGGCTGTACCATAGACCGGCTGTGTTTTTGTGAGCATCCTTTCAGTTGGATCCTCTGTCTACCTCTTTAGTCATCACACACACTCTCTCGTCTCCCTCTAAGAAAGTGTGAGTGTGTGTTTGTGTGTGTGTGATATATTCACTGTAATATTTCTGAAGGATCAATAAGCTGTTCCTTTATCACCGTGGTGATGTCTTCTATGGCTTTCAGGACAATTTGCCATGATAACAACAATCATTCATCACCCTGCCAAAGACTACAGGTCCCATGATTCTCTCCTCCTTCTTTGACTCCGCTTCTTCCCCCTCTGTACAGTGGCACTTGTAACTGCTGCTTAAATATGCACCAATGTCCTCTGGTTTATAGAGAAGTCTTTGATGTTTTATTTTTACAGTTGTGTTTTTTTTTTTTTTTTGATGAAGCATTTTACAAAGTGTTGAGTTGTTCTCCTGTTGGTTATAAATCCTGCAGTATTTGCACATTACAGACTATAATATCTGTGTCTAGCCTTGGGAGTGAGAGTTGATTATTTTCACAAATCTAAATAGAAAGTGTGCAAGATCATAAAAATAACACACATCCTCTGCTGAAACCCTCTCTGAACGCGCACACACACACACACACACACACTCATCTGCGGATCAATACATGGCCTCCATGGATGCCTGGTGTAATATCAGCTTCTTACTGTCTGCTGTGTTATTGTGCTCTAACTCATCCTCCCTCCTCTTCTCCATGCATTACACTCACTCTCTTTGTCTTTCTGTCAATGCTCCGCGCTTTCTGCTCCTCAGATACTTCTCTGCTATCTTCTCCCATCAGCGTTCTTGTCTCTCTCTTTTTGTCTTCCATTGCTTTCATTTGTCCCCCCCCCCCCC
>OMNW01023124.1:1845-20608 GCA_900303245.1 Selene dorsalis
TTGGGGTTATGTGTTTTTGGCGCTGACCAGAACAATGGGGTACTTTCTCCTCTTCATCTCTCTGGACATCTGACACCAGACGCAGGAGCTACAGAAGGTGGTGCAGACACAGTCTTTACACATGGTGCCCTGCAGACAAGACACAGTGATACTGCTGGTGAACACGTGCACAATCTAATCACTGCTAAAGATCCGATTGGCTAAAGAGGTGCCAATCAGGGAGAGGATATCCCCCACACAAACATTGAGGGTTATGACACAGTCAACTGATGAATCATTAATGCAGAGAACAATGTAGATCATGCAGAATATAATAGACAGTTTAAATTATATGTAATTCATTTATCAAGCAGCATTAAACATGACGATGAACAAAACCAAAAACCCACAACACAAGGGAAGAGTTTCCATGGACATAAAAAAAAGAAACACTAACTCAAACTCTTCAAGAAGAGCAGAAGAAAATTTAAATGAAAACAATTAAAATCCCCAAACTGTTGCAGTTAAAAGTGTATCCTTACTTTGATGCCATAACGCTCCCGCATGGAGACCCTCATGGCGAAAGTGACAGGCCGGATGAACGGCCCACTAAACATCTCCAGCAGGGGGAGACAGAGACACTGGCCATAGTCCTTGGTAGTTTTACAAGCGAAGCAGGGCCCGCACCAGAAGGCGAAACAGCCTGAACAAGGAAATGAAAGAATAAGAGACAAGGGTTAAATATAGAAAGTGATACGTACAAACCAGACAAAGGAACATTGTTTCTCAGTCAACACCATTCTAGATATATCAAACCTGTGACCTCTGACCTTTATCAGCTTCAGGTGAAACTATTGTCTTGCTCAGATTTGCTGGTTTAATTTTGATCACAAGTAAATAAATAAGTGGTTTATAGTAAGAAAACAGATAAGTACCTCATATGTTTATGTGACTGGTAGAGGGATGTAAATAGCTTTTGAATAGTAACCAGATAAAAATGTAAAACACTGCTTTGTCATCCAGCGCTTGCACCTGTCTGCATAACAGTGAGTTGTGTATGAGTAGAACCTCACATGTGGGCATTTCCTGACAACAGTCACATATCCCAGATTCCCACTCATCAGAGTCTTGGGCCACCATCACAGGCTGAGGCTGCCTGATCACCATCTTGGAAGTCATGTCTAAAGCAGGAACCAGGATGAAGAGTTCAGATGTCAGAAGTCCCTACAGCAACTGTGATAAATTAAACCTCTTATATTAACAAAGAGTTTTACGGTTTGTTCAGTGGTTGTAGAGCAGGAGTTTGATGATAAGGGCACCTTTAATAAAATGAGAAGAGCACCATGTTGTGATGCTCTGATGAAGGCTCCAATGCCAAAATGTATCAGAGTAAGAAAGAACCACAGATATATAAAATATAACTATATCAAAATTATGACTATTGTCATTTTAAAAATGACACTAAAAATATATATACTTAAAGCTAGAGCAGAACAATATATAACAAAGTAACCCTTCCAAAAAACAAAAAAAATGTATTCATATAAATGATTCATTTATTCATATAAATTAGATGGTGGCTACAATATGAGTTATTACCCTGAAAAAAGAAATGTGATTTATGTGATTTTTCATTCAACCATGTACATGTAAAGACTCTACCCTTCATCAGGAGACCATGATTGATGTAACACTATAACAGTTCATGTATGGTTTATTATTGTTATACATTTTACTTTTATTTGCCAAAATAATTGAAGCAGATATATATATAGGAAGTCATGACTTCAAAAGCATTTCTATTATTAAAACCAAAAGAGAAGACACAACAACAACAAAAATTAAAATTTTGGCTGCTGCTGTCAAACAAATAAAACAGACTCTCAACGTGGTTTCAAAACAGAGACGATGTAAATTCACATTTTAAGATATTTTTGTGCAGAAAGGTTATACCTGACACAGACAGAAAAGTTTATAGTTAGGGTTTTCTCACCTGTGTGTTTGTTAAATGCGGAGCTCCAAGCCGCTCGTCCTGTCACCGTTGATATAAACAGTGAAACTGTAGCTGATCAGTCAGAATGAAAATATCTGAGGACAAGAGACCAGGTGAAGGAAAAAACCAGACAGACGGGTCTGTCCTGCATTTCTTCTCCACCACCTCACCATTATTTTCCTGAAAGGGTAGGGCGATGACTCATCAATCAGTTAAGCCTACCAAATCTTCACAGTATCTTGCTAGTTTTTTTTTTTTTTTTTAAGTATATTTTTTGGGCTTTTTTTGATGGTGCAGTTGAGAGAGACGGGAGGTGGGGAGCCAGAGAGAGGGGGAATGACATGCAGCAAGGGGCCGCCCGATGCGGGGTTCGATCCGGGGTCGGCTGCAGCGAGGACTATGGCCTCTATATATGGGGCGCCTGCTCTACCCACTGCGCCACATGACGCCCCAAGTATCTTGCTAGTTTACTGTGATTTCAACAGCCTTCCATTTCATCATCCATAGGATGGATGATGGAAATGATCATTCAGGGCTAAACTATGTAGGCTACAGGCCTAATGACTCATGAGAGGCCCCTAAGTGATATGAGATATGGTCAGTCCTCTTTGAAGGAAACAGATTACAACTTGAGGGACTCTGGAGTAAAAGCCAAACTAGTCACCCATTTGACCGTGCTAAGAGATGTGCTGTACTTGGTGAACTTTTGTTCCTGAAATACAAGCCACATTTTTCATGTTTTGCGTAAAGGTAAGTGATGCCAGCAGGCGTCAAACCTGTGACTCTCAGGCCGCACAGCCAACAGGCTCATTGAGTCAGAGTCACACTGTCACAGAGCCATCGAATTGCAACTCAACAGACAGTTTTGGACAAAGACGTCACCTCTTTCTTCTCCCTCAGGAAATAAACCTCTCCCATGCTTTAACAAATACTGCTGAACTGCCTTTTACTAAGGCACAATGGTAGGCTTAAATGCAAACCACAGTAAAGGCTAAATACGCCCTCTAGATTGTATAGCATTGTTTCCAGTAGTAACATCAGAGAAAGAAATGTTTTTAAATTTGCTTCTGTGTTTGGAATAAAAGGTTCAACCAAAAGGAAATTCAAAAGATATGTAGAGCTGAACTGCACTGCTCTTAATTCTTGTTCAGGCTAAAAAGAGAAGCTGAATTCCTCAGTAATGACCAGCTTTGCATCCTCACCTTCAAACGCAGTGACAGTAAGTCACGGGAACATGATGTGGAAACACTTGGAAACAATCCAAGACAAGCTGACCTGAGAGCACCTGAGGTTGAAGACTGACGTCAGAAACACAAGTCAACTTACCTTTCCTTCAACTTTTTCTTTCCTTTTTCCTGACTTTTCTGCATTTTACAGGTCTGTTATTCATGCTTCTGCAGTTACATCTCATTATTAGTGGAATTTATTCTGGAGTTTGACAATTTTAATTTTTGCTTTTTTAAAGCAACTACAAAGAACTTTCATTTTGTGTTGATTTTGGTCACCCCTATGGAGAAAAGCAGTAGGTTTCTCTTTGTGGATCCGAAAATATTGCAGTGAAATTGAGCTTGGTTTTTACTGGCTAGTGTAGCAACAACTCAATGATAATTTATAGCCTCATCAGGTGAGCCGTCTCCTCTGCTTTGTCTGAGTGCTGTAAATGGTTTCGTCCAGTAGACCGACCTGACCGCTGCCTCCCGAAGGTACAGAGTTACACTATTTAGAAATAGCTTATCTTCCCACAGATGGCCTCATTTGCTGATGTAGGTCATCAGAGACATCAGCAGAAACGAGAGACTTTTGCATATCCAGTTAAATGTTCCTTGTAGTTGCTTTAAAGTGCGTGGATTCAAACATAAGAGGTCAATGAGATCAGACCACAGTTAAGGAGAAAAGTCTGCAGCTGTAGTGTAATGTCAGAACTGCAGCCTTCCCTTTGCCTTTGACCCAAATAGACCATGACGTAGCACAAACTGTGTAAAACACTGTAGGATCCAGCTCGTGCTTTTCTCCTGTGACCTTTGATCCACACAGCTCCATGGGCACCCAAGGAGGGAGCAATGTGAACAGCAGCTTTTGGAGGCCAACAGTCACGTGATTTAATGAAATCCTCCAATATTTGGAATAGCTGAGAGCAGGCTGTGTTGCAACAGTCCCGTGCACTTTTGATTTATGAAGTTGATGCATGTGCCGCACGTGACACACATTGTTCACATTCATAGAGACGAATGAATAGAAACATTATTCCTGTCTGCAACATAATTAACCTTGAGAAGTGTTTTGACTTTGGGAATAGACCTTGATTCCTCATTTTTCTTTTATGCCTCAGATAAAGTGTGAATCTTTTCATCCTTGCTGAACTGTACATACACACACTGACGTCCTGAACGCTGTTGCTTATTTACAGCATGGAACATTTTTCAATTTGTGGCTCACACAGACCTCAAACCAAATCCTGCTGCTGCCCAGATAAACCCACTGAACTCACAGAGCAAACAGACGGCGAAGGAGCAGCTCCCTGTTACAGATTGAAGTTACAGTCCAGCTTCTGTCAATAACATGTCCATATTTACTCTCAAATCCTAGAAAGGTCTTCTCCAGAGGTGTCCGAGTTCAGCAGAGAGCCAAACCAGTGTGCAGAGAACAAGATTATAGGATTCATTTTTCAGGAAAACTACTTGAAGATGGATTATAGTTTTTCACAGCTCCTGCTTTTCTCAACTGTACACACAAAACTCAAATCTGCTTTCACACATTTGACCCCTGCACTATTTTCGCACATCAGACTCCTTAAAATGGTTTCACCAGAAGAGTGACCAATTCAATAAATGGGCCCAGGCCACTGAGGATTTGGTTCAGACAATAGAATTTAGTGTTTCAACAATTCAGAAAACAGTTGCAATAGATGGACAAAGTTTCCCTTAACAGTCCCATGAACTGCAGAATGGGAGACTAACTTCACAAAACTGCTGCTATTCACGTGAACAAATACATCTCCACAATGACTGAGCAAACTCCATCTGCTGATGATTACCACACAATACAGCTGCAGAGAGTCTGGAACTAAAAATACTGGTAATTTGACCTCTTTTCTGTTGCCTTTTTATTTTCACTGTCTTGCAACATATACATTAGTCTGATTGTCTTTTTAAATGAAAAGGTGGTGTTTTATTTTGTCATCCATCATTAACTCAGAGACTTATATTATCTACTATTGTGTGAACATACTCTCATGTTTTACACACGTCATCACTAGAGTCTGTGAAAATGTAGGTCACATTCAGAAGAGAGAGAGAGAGAGAGAGAGAAAGGTAGAGCTTTGGGGGGTCGACTGACTGCTGAGACTCTCAGTCCCAGAAGTCAGTCGTGAGAAGTGCAAGAGGAGTGAAGAGGGCGGTGAGGATCTCACACTGAAATCTGGTATTAACAGTTATTCTTTGTGTATTTATATGTAGAATGAGTAGATTTACTGATGCACTATGATATTCACTTTAGTTTCCACTAGTTAATTTTACCTGTATAGAACTTGTGCCATCATTGATTTGTGCTACACAGGCTGCATGTTTCAGCCAAACTGAAAACAAAAAGCTAAATACAACTAATGAGTGAACTCTAACCTTTAATATCTTGTTTTTATTTCACTTTAAGAGTAATGTTGTAAAAGTCATCTTCCATGCTGTTTTGTTCACATTGAGCGAAAGATTCAAGTTCAGGACTTCATGTTTTTTTTTCATTGATGCACCAATCCAGCAAATCTAAATATCTAAATACCTTGTGCATCATTTTATTCAATTCATTCCCTCCAAATTTGTGGCCGGCAAGTCTGGTGTCATTGAACCTTAAAATAAAGTTCAGTGTTAGTTTGAACAAATTTTCCAACTGCACAGTGTGAGTCTAGTGGCTGAGCAGGTCAGTGGTGTTTCAGATTTTTAAACATAAAACACAAAGCATTTAAAAAAAAAGGTGCACAGATTATTTGGGGTCTGCAGCCATGATGTATCCTATTATGACAATATCCAGTAATGCATATTATTTTCTTCTTTCTTCTCCAATTCTTCTTTTCACAGGTTTCTGTTTCCCTACTGCCACATCCACATCTCTCATAGTGAAGCTGACTCAGTCAACCTGGACGCTGTGGCCAACGTCAGGGTCTCTACATCCACAGCACAGATTCAGTAACATCATTATTATCATTAATATCATTTACTCTGGTGCAGACACATTCAGCTGCAGCTTCAGGAGCAACAGGGACAGAGGAATGGAGGGCAGCACTAAGCCAGAGACTGGACCTTCTGGGCTGGGTAAGATGTCGACCAAGCCGGAGCCCCTGGAGAAACAACACATCCAGACGGACTCTTTCCTAACTGCGGCTCGACTTCTCCGCAGAGCATGGGTGGAGGAAGGCAAGAAAACAGGACGCCCGCTTTCCAATCAACCCTCTCTGACCAGGTCAGATGGAGGTCAGAGTCCAAAGCAAGCTGAGATTTGCTCGAAGGACGCTGGGACCTTCAGGAAGACGGCTGAGGACAGAGAGGAGGACTCTCAAGACAAGACAGATGAAGTTAGACAGACAGCTGGAGGGACTTCCTCAGCTCACAATCAGACAGGAAGACAGAAAGAAATTGTGCTTGTGTGGAGGTCTGGCTGTCGCACCTCATGCAGACGGTCCAGGATATTCAAAGCCCCAATACTTCCAGTGATTTCTGAGAAATGAATTGAAGTCAAATCATTAACAACATGGTTATAACACCTGTTTGTGCCTCTTCTTCTTTGTTATAATAAGCACACAAGGATCAAATTTAATCAAAACCCTGTGCAGCATGAGCACTATAAATATTCATGTTGTAATCATGTGATTGAATGGACAGTGGGATGCTTTAATGAGTTGTTGTTGATTTTGTTTTGTTCTTTAAAATTAAATTTTGTTTTGTTCTTTAAAATTAAATTTTGTACAAGGTGACCACTGCTCTTGGCTTCTCTATGGGTATGGACTGAGTGATGTGGATCAGCACAAGTTAAACTACATACAAAATACAGGCAGAAAGTGAAGAAATAGATGCACAATATTCACCCCCTGGATAATTTAAAGGCTAAAACTGCATGCTCCTGTTCTGATAATGGTAGCTCTTGTTTGTTTGTTCTTAATAAAAATTACCTCCCTAGAGTTTCCACTTCAGATAATTTGAATCACCTCTTCTGTCTTCAGATTTCAATGGATTTAACTGACAATATTTCAAACAGCGCCAATCTGCCATAGGAAGCAGTACTGTGGTCAGAGCGTGTACTATGTTCGTATTGGTAGGTGCAGCACTTAAAGTCTAGAGCACTACCGAGTGCATTGAAGAAATTAGCCGTTAACCTCACTAATTTAAATTATGGGACATGACCACAATGATCGACGGTTTGAAGGCGGCTGAGAACATCCATAGCTGTGTGTAAAATACGAAAAATAATATAAAATGTACAAAACAATCACCTATTGACTTCCGCGTGTTTTTTCTTGTATAACTTTAAATATTTACAGAAGGAACACGCAACCAGTTTGCTAAAGCTTCAGTTGTTCCATATGAGCTGTAATTTGCATTACCTGATCAAAAATGAATAAAGTTGTTTCCGCCCGGTTTCGAACCGGGGACCTTTCGCGTGTGAGGCGAACGTGATAACCACTACACTACGGAAACTTGTGACACAGGCACGTCACGTCCACATAGTTAATCAAATCAACCAAATCCAGCCCATACTACTACTGTGGATACATATTGATTATATGAGTGCTCCTATTAAATTTACACAACACGATTTCTCATGGACAACAAACAGGTAAACATGGAGCAAGAGTCCAAAAAGACAAAACACAATTCGTGGACAGCAGTCACTGAAGTTAAAAACTTAAGGAACTGCAGCATGAGGTGAAATTTCAGGGCTTTTTATTGCATACAATGAAAAGTATTACACATTTACCAAAACCTTACACTCAAAAAGCAAAACATCGGCCCAGATTTACACCACTGTAAGCACAATGTCAGCCTCACACTTTGCAAAACAGTACACCATCCATGCAATTTGCAAAACACTAAATACTTGTAAACAAATTGTGATGTCATTTTGATGCAACTCTAAAGCACTTACTGTCAAATTACCACACCTATGAGCCAAATGGTCGAACACATTCATCAGATACGCAAACACGTGATTGCTTAATTGTAAACACTGCTAACGGTGCTGCCAGCACGATCAGAAAAGGGAGAAGGTGTATAAGTCAAATACAAATGCCACTCCACAGACCACTCACCAACGGATCCAGACAACAGACAAGACCAAAAGGACCACAGGACAGATCACTGAGGAGCTGGTCTGGACCAGTATCTTTAGCGCTCCTAGTGGTAGTGACCACTGGTTTGTGGTTATAGCCGACTGACTCAGTGGTCTGTCCACGGACCATGGTCTCTGGCGCGGACCAGTGGTCACTACCACTAGGAGCAGTTAATGCAGCTTGTCACCATTTCACCATCCACGACAATCCGTCAAAAATAATGACCCTCTGATTATAATTATTATGAGTAATCCTGACAGACGTGGCAGAGTAGCTAACGCTAAAGTCTAGAAAGTCAACATAGCGTAGCATAGACAGACTAGCTAACGTTAGAAAGTAACTACGACAACCACACAACTACCTAGCTAACTGACATGAGTACGACAGAAAGTTTTGCACAGCAGATTCCAACTGCTGCTAAACCTTACCTGGACCGTGAACACCTACCGGGTCTGCAGGCTAAAGCCACCGGTGCTCGACTACAGCGATCATCATCGTCAGACCTGTCTCTATCTCTGCCCAGAGGCAAGTTTTAAATTGCGAATCAAGCGACCTGATACAGGCCAGACCCTGAAGTGAGTAGACTTTATTTTGGCAAATATGACTTTTTTTTTCAAAATGTGTTGGTTGTATAAAGCTGGTTAAACACAATTAGCGTAAATGCAAAACTTGTTTCCGCCCGGTTTCGAACCGGGGACCTTTCGCGTGTTAGGCGAACGTGATAACCACTACACTACGGAAACTGGTGACATTGTTATTAGACAATATTTATGAAATATATAATATAAATCATGAGAAATCGTCTATTTTGTGTTGGGTTCATACAGATTCTTATCAACGTAACCTTCACCATCGTGTCAAATCTTATGGGATCAGTAATGTCTGTGGTTTTAGCAATAAAGTAATTAATCTTGTATCATAGTAACATGTGCAAACAACTGAACAAGCAGCAGAGAGACAGGAAATGTGCAGTGTTTGTCCTCTGAGTTAATGGTGGATGTGATGTGAAACAAAGCCTGAGGTTCTGTGTTGATGTAATGTGGCCTGAGTGAATGGTGTCTCCTGAGGTCAGGGTAGAGAAGCTGCTGACTCTCTGGTGAACAGATTGAGAACAGGTCATGTCATCCTGTTGTTCCTGACTGTTTCGTTGTTGCAGCTTTGCCTCTCCTCAAGAACAACATGTGCATTTCTGAAATAGCAACATCAGCAGGTAGAGAAGGTGCTTGGCTGTAGTAGCTAACCTTGCTAAGTCAATGATGATTTAATTTGTTGTCCAAGAAAGTCTTCATATTTGTCCTCTGAGTAGATCTTTGTGTCTTTGTCTTTTTCTCACTGTCCGACAGTGCAGCATCAGCACACAGAGAGGTGCTGGGTTGCAGCACAGCAGCCTGACAAAGTGCCAAACCAGCACTGCTGCTATGAGCCAGGACAAGAGACACAGCAGCACCTTGACTGTCATTGTCTTCAGTTGTGCATTGCGCTTCAGTTGATCACGACACTCTTCTGCAATGTAAAAGAAATTTGTGTATATGTGCATTCACCTCCTCTAGGTTGTATCTTAACACCAGGTATACTACTATAGGCTTATAACTTATGTTTTGGAGGACAGGAAACAAAGGGAAATCGTGCCATGGTGGCATAAGTCATGTAATCAGGCAGTGCCGGCTTGTAGAAAGAATCTAATAGTGAGTAATACTGTTGAAGACAAGAGACTGTGAGCAGAGTATAAGAAGGTTATAAACAAAAGGGGGTATGAAAGCTTGGGCAAGATTTGTGCAATAAGGTGCAGGCATAATACCAGTGCTGGTAGCGAGTGTCTGAGATATGAGATGTCATGTCACACCCTGTGAACAATAAATATATACATTATTAAATATAACACTGAGAATCACTTCCTCAGAAACACATTATGTTGACCTTAGAGGGCAGAGTAGTAATGGCGTTACTCCACCAGTGGGGGCAGCAGTGCACTCAAGCACACCTGGTCTTCTGAAACGAAGAAGCATCTGCGCCCATCGGCTGCGCGTGCGTGTTGCGACGCCGCTGCCTGTGAACAGAAATATTATGGCCGTCGTGATGCAGACGGAAGACTTTCCTTACTTACCTTCGGGGCCGGCGGAGGGTATGACCCGTTTCCTTTCTAATGTGACCTATATTGTGACAGAGCTCTGCGTCGGTTTGCCTAGTTGCACAGCCGGGAGGACACGAGCTCGAAACACGAGTGTTGTCTCCGAGCTAACGTTAGCCGACAGTGCAGGTTGAGCGGAGCGGGGTTTTTGCTTGACGGTGCTAAGCCGAGCTAGCTGTAGCCGTTTCTGCTCCAAGGTCGACGAGACCTGCATCCGAGTCAGCTCCAGACTGGTTGTGAATCAGCGCGTGTGCATGTGGAGACTGAGGGAGGCGTCGTTAGGTCTTGCTCATCAGACAGGGATGTCTGAGCCTGATAGGCGGTTTGCACCGAAAACCTGTTTTGTTTTGGTGTTGTGTTTAGTGACGCTTCTGACTTCTTAACTTTTGAATGCTCTGCTCTGCACATGAGCTGAACTTTGTGTAAGTTTTTTTTCCCTAGAGTGTTGTGTTTGTTGCATCCCTCATTAGTGTTGGCAGTACGTGGTGGTGAAAGTTGTGCACAAAGATAACAAATGCAGTCTCACCTGCTGACAGAGGGTTTTATGTTTGAGATATGATAAGGCAGGTGTCATCTTGTATGCTGATTAAAATCCATCTGTAAACATGCTCTTCCACTCTTGATCTAAATCTTGAATCACTGCTACAGAAACTAAAATCTCTTTTGTCATGCAGACTCACATGTCTGTGGGTGTCCAACAACAATACAAACAAACTGTGCAAAGAGCTGAATTTATATTTATTATTATTTGAAAATCTTCTGAAGTGGTATGGGCAAAACGATCAGTGTCTCTGACATGTGTGGGTGAATAAGTGGACTGCAGTTTACTAAAAGAGAGAAATATTTGTTATTGCGGTGTGTGCCAAGAAGTAAAAGAGGAGAGTCGTTTGAAGGGATAAGGATGAAAATCATTGACCACCATGTAATGCATTTGCTAAAATCGAATTGTTATAAAAGACATCATGACATGCCCTGCTCCAAAAATCTCCCATCTAACCAAATTGATTCTCCTTGGCACAGCTGCATCTGTATATATCTCCAGTTATTTTTGGTACCTGAGTTTGACGCATTGAGGTAAATTAATTTTCCACATTGTGTGAGCCAAGAATAATCACTCAGATTCAGAGTGAAACCTAAAACCTGCCTCTGTGTCTGTGAGTGTGGTGCTCACAGATTGGTACTGCATAAGCATCAACACGCACAGGGCTGGAGTCTCAGATTTACCAGGCACGATTTGAACGTTGCAGTCTCACGTCCTTGATAAATGAAAAGAGCCTCTTTCTTCAGTAGAGTCGCTGAGCTGAAATCGTGCTTGAACTGTTGCCACGAATATATTTTATTTTACATTGTGATGGTTACATATTCCCCAAAGGCGTAACCTGATTTAAAAAATCTCCTGTTTTTCTTACTCCTGCAGTAAACAAGATGATAAAGGAGCACGGTGACCTGTTTTCTGACTCCCAGTGTAAAGTCTGCAGCGCTGTCCTAATTTCTGAGTCTCAGAAGTTGACTCATTATCAGGTCAGTGAGCTCACAGTCTGCTGCTGCTTCTGCATTCAAGTCCGGGGGACTTTTTTTGGTGGCTGTTTTTTTTTTTTTTTGACAGTGTTAGTATGTTGGGTGATTAAAGGTTTACTCATTGAATACACTACATCCTGTTAGTGGTTTAATTATAGATACAGGATGTTTATATGGGAATTTTATTGCGTCTTCATCAAATCAAGCAAGTGTTACAGAAGATTAATTTAAAGTTGTGAAGGTATTGAGGTTATGGTTACAGGAGGGCATCATGGGAGTAGACATTAATCAAACAAAGGCCGTATTTAAGAGGGTGCGACCACAAAACATCAGCTGTTTATAGTATATCTGGTATCGTATCAGTAACAGACATATAATTATCGATAGTTTCTTCTTCTTGCTGCAGTTGCTTCTTGAGGATGTGTTCAGTGCATTGAGTTGTTTTGTTGATGTATGTCATGCACTTTGTGATGAACATTTGTGTTTCTCCCCTCAGAGCAAGAAACATGCCAACAAAGTGCGGCGATATCTTTCAATCCAGAGCGAGAAGGAGCCAGCGCTCAAAAAGTTAAAGACGTCATCATCGGACAGCGTGAGTAGAAAACACTCAACTCAACAATAAAGCTCACCTAAAGCAACATGAAGAAAAGTTACACTTGAATGCATATGTTTGGGTGTAACCCTGGCAAATTATATTTTTTTGATTTTTCAGGTGAAATATGACATTTCCCCAAACTGGTGCACAAAACTTCTGTACTTTCCCAACTGAGCAAACTGCAATTATTGTGTTCTTCTTGTTCTTTGTCTTCTGTTGCCAGCTCTCCGTGTTATGTTGACAAAAAGATATTGACTCTTAAAGTAACAAATGGTGTGTTTTATGGCCTCAAACAACGTCTGTTCCTGTGTGTGTCTTTGTCAGTCGGACTGTAACAATGGAGATACTGACCGGTCTAAGGTGTGTCATGTATGTAACATGACCTTCTCGTCTCCTGTGGTGGCTGAGTCTCACTACCAGGGCAAAGTTCACGCCAAGAACCTGCGGCTGAAGACAGTCGGTCCCCAGACTCCAGGTATATGGTATTTGTGTATAGCTTGTGTCTTATTTCCTCAGTGAGCTTATCATTTGCACTTTTTTAAACTGTGTTGTGTCTCAGTTTTGGTAAAACGTGATGTTTTCTGAAGCACCATACAATTTATTTCCTTGTACCTCCTCATCAGCCGTGGCCTGCCAAACAGCGCCAACGGTTCAGCCAAAGAAGAAACCTGCAGATGATCCCAGCAGCGTGCCAGCAGTGGGCAACAACAACAGCAACAGCAACAACAACCCAGACCGTTTCTGCTCCATCTGCCAGGCCTCCTTCAACAACCCCCTCATGGCCCAGCAGCACTACGTCGGCAAGAAGCATAGAAAACAGATGACGAAGCTCAAACTGATGGAGACGTATGGTCCCTCCACAGCACCAGGTCAGACCGCAGAGCCGAGGATCCGTGTTGCTGTCGCTTGAATCACTCATCATCACGACTGTTGAGACAAATCATCACTCATGCAACAATTCTGTTCATTTTTTACCATGTGACTCCTTCAAACTGAGAAATATCTAACGTCTCTCCTTTTTTTGTGACTACAGCTTCCACACTAAAGGGCTACCCATGTACCATCTGCAACATTGAGCTAAACTCTGTGGAGCAGTACCAGTCTCATATCAGTGGGGCCAAACATAAGAACCAGTAAGTACAAGAAAATACTTTGTTAACCTCGAGATTAAGACTGAATTTCAGGCTCACATTGTGTTCATGTCTTTTTCTGCATGAGATTGGGGTTATTCTTTTTTGTTTTGACCTCAAAATTAGGAGATGGTCAGGAGTGTGTTGGACAAATTAAATTTTCAGTTGCCATGGCAGCTCCAGAGGACGATAAGTAAAAGTTGAGTTAAAGGAACTGTATGTAAGAAATCATAAAATCACCCAATATGTCACCACTGTGTGTGTGTGTCAGTGCTGCACACAAACACACACACAGACACTCTGTCAGAGCGTTAAAGTGAAACGATGACCTGCACATCACCACAACACCATGGTTAATTAAAGGTAGGGTTGGAGATCCTGGAAAAATGGTTCGAACTTGCCACATTATTGAAAACACACAAGTCAGAAGTCCAAGCCCCTTTCTTCAGACTTCTGTCCAAAGCCACGCCTCCGGAGCACAGGATCAGTCCCACGAAGGCAAGACAGAGCGACCCAATGTAATCTCAACGAGAGCGGCTGTCAGCAATACTGTCACATGTAGCGGGGCTTCGCTGCACAGCATCGATAACTTTCCGCCAGCTTTTTCTCACGGCTCATCCACGTGATAGAAAACGCTGGACATCATAATAAACCATCCAGCATTGTATGAGTCTGTACCTCACACACCTTTTGTGTGCTGAAAGTTAAACAGTAAATTATCGCTCCCAGACCAGCCAGAGTCGACAACATTTTGTTGTCATGGTTACATGAAAGGGGGTCAGTGCTGTTCCATTCCTGTTTGTAGCATCTGGACCCTCACAGACTCTCACACTCAGTCACTTACAGCTGATGTCAATTAAGTCAGTGAGGGTTCAGGGCTCGAGTCTTTAGGGGGCGGATTGGAACTGGGCCAAAGACTTATTCCCTCCAAACAAATGTATTAAGTCGACAAGAGTTTCCCAGCCTGTCATATAGTAATAGACACTTAAAATATTTTTTGTATATAATTAGTAATGTAATTATATTTTGACTATATTTAATTTTACACATTCATAGTGTTGTGAAATTAATTAATGCATAATAATAAAATAACTCATTCATCACTATTTCTATAAACACTTCAAATACACATGAACTCTTGATGCACTATGCCACTTGACACATATCATACTTTTTTTGTATGCTGGTTTTACACATGTTTTTTATGAATACACCTTTAGTCAAAGTGCCTATTGATTATTGATAATTTCTGTAAGTGAGCCATGCAAAGAAAATTTTCTGTCACAAAAGAAAATAAAAGATTTTTGATTCTGAAAACAGCATTTTACTGTCAGCGACATCTGATTGAGAGTGCGTTTTAGGAAACCTCCTGCTGGTGACGTTTTAAATTACTACTGCAGAACGTGTGTAGTGAATGTACTAAAGAAACATGATGTTTCTATCTTTGTCATCTAAAGATCTCTGAGCCACATTTCAGTGTTGCTTCCCTCAGTCTCTAACCCTCACCATATTTTGATCTCCCATAAAAACAAATCAATATAGAATAAATACTTAATGTGAATAGATCACATCTGTTACCAGCACTGACGTGTGTATTTTTACCTTTCAGAATGAAGAAGTCCGGCGTGAACACTACAGAGCACCAGCACGCACCAGAACAACCGTACGGGGCCGACAAACACTTCACCAGCGGAGACGACCAGTGCACAGCTGCAGACGACCAGTATCCCCCCGGGGATGACCAGTACACAGCCGGAGAAAACCAGTACACTCCGGAGGACACAGAGTATTCAGAGGAGTACCAGTACACTTGAGGCTGGACTGGGAAGGACCGCAGAGGGTTCAGTCAGGACTTGGAGTGACACAGCAACAACAACCAGCCCCTTTAACACATTAACAAACCATCAGCCTCCATGGAGTCGCTCATCTGTAGGAACACAGTCATCAGTACCACAGGTTTGAACCCCAGAAAGTTCATCGTGTTTGGACTCCCAGCTGAAATGGCTAAAGAATGTTTTTTTTTTCTCTGAATGAGAAAAAAATGTTTTATTTGTGTGTTTGTGGGAGTATGTGTGTGGTGAAATAATGGTCAGCAGCTGTATCCATCTATGTGTGGTGATCAGCAGTGAAGCAGCTCGACCTTCAGTCACAATAGAAAAGTCTGTGAAAGTTCAACTCGCCTCTACTTCCATTTCCTGTTTGTTTTCTGACTGGAAACCAATCAAAGAGGAAGTCTAGATCTAAATCTATGTATTTATCCTCAAGGCATTGGTCACATACACATTAAGCTAATTTAACTGTTCAGTCTATACTAACATCTACCCAATACTAACATCTAGCACCAGTAACATGTAACCAAGGACAATTCAGAGCTGAGCTGCTCTTTGCTTCATCACCTCTAGTTCCTCCGTTCATCTGAATTTAGCCAGTTTACATTTCCAGTGAATGTATTTAAAACATGTCCTCACCTCATTTCTCTGCTTTCTTCGTGTTTGATGATTTTTAACTGTGATGTTGAAGATGCAGATGTAGGAAAAGGACTGAGGTCACGTGTTAGCAGAGCCACATCACTCACTGTAGCTGGTTTTAATAATTTATTTGCTGCTGTACAGCAAGCGTTTGCTTACTACAGTATACAGTTTTAAAACGGTCTAAGGTCATATGCACATGTAGCTGGGTATAAACAAAAAAAAAAAAAGGTCAATCCCCTTCTGTTTTCAATAATAACATAATTTTCCTAAAGATTTTCATCTGCACAGATACAGTTTTAGAAATGATTGTTTTCAGTGACCTAAAACTGAGTTTTCATGTGAATGAAAAGAACACATTAAAAGGTCAGTTTTTTTAGATACCTGGCTCCGTGTGGACGAGGCCTGAGGATTTCTGCCCAGATCATTTCATGAAAAGTTGCTTTTTACAGTATTTCTCTTACAGTTTTTTAAAATTATTTTATTGAAAGCTAAAACATCATGAAGTTGTTTGTTGTTTTTTTCATGGAAATATTTGCTTGTTCTCTGTAAACCAGAGTCCAGATGGTGAATTCATGTTTTTAAATTGTTTTTTACTGTGTTAATCTGGTCGAAGATGGTACTTGTGTTCTGGCAGTACAACTCTTTTTGACTATTATTTTCTTATTCTTAAGTATATTTTCACTGTAAGTGAAAGTGATTTTTAATTTAAGGTGAAAACCTGGAGTTTCCTAAAACTCAAATGATTTACAAAAGATTTTTTCTAATTATTTAACTACATTTTTTTTTCTTGATCTTGTTCCTGTTTTAATTTATACAATGAAGGAAAGGAAACTCATGACTTGATGAAAGATCCAGATGTTGATGGTCTAAATTACATCCTGTACTCCTTCAAACAGAAACCCTGAGCTGTTAATCATTGTCAGCACCAAGTATTTTGTAGAGGTTGATGTCATTTTTATATATAAAAAAAAGGATTATTTTAATTTTTTTAGCAGTCAGGAAAGTTTTCAGTTACAGAGTGGAGATCAAAGGGATTATAATGAGAAACACTAACACTCTCCTCACATTTCAAACAGTGGATGTGTAACAGCTGTGAGCTCATGAATATATAAATATATAAGCTTCTTTTTTGTACTTTTAAAGTGGCAGCTCCACATTTTGGCAAATCCACCTATTGCCATAATCCCTATAGTCATAGAAGTAGGTTCATTACCTTTAATTATCGGTGCCTGTTGTTTTGAGATCCGCGGGGGGAGTTGTTGGATTGTGTATTTGATGAGTTTTGAGGGACAGGGGACCTTGTACCGTTCACCTCCATTGTGTTCGCTGAGCAGCTCGCATCTCCGCCCCACTGATCTCAAAACAAAATGCACCGATAATTAAAGGTAATGAACCTACCCCTATGACTCTAGGGATTATGGCAATAGGCCAATTTGCCAAAATGTTGAACTGTTCCTTTAAGTTATTTCCTCGGTTTACTGAAGGGTCAAAGATTTTTCAATACTTTCCCTTTGAGAGGTCCAAAATGGGGCTTTATAAACTCCAGAGGAGACCAATGTAATTACTGTCCATAGCAGAGATGACAATATTTACTGCAGAGATTTTCAAGAGTGATGTCAAATTAGAAAGTGATGTCAATATTAGAATAACAGCAAAACATTTTTCTAGTCCATTTGTCCTCATAAGAGACGACTGGTTGACTATTTTAGTATTGAATGTCTTCAACTTTCTGGCTGACGAGGAAGAAAACATTTTTTTGGATGTAATTTATACGATGAGGGCTCGTACATACTGTATATTACATGATGTATAAAAGACAAAAAATGGCCTTTTTGTTCTCATCCTCGGTCTTTGTGTGTTAGCTGTTTTTGTGAATACGATTTACTTTCACTATAAGTTATGTGTATGTGAGGGGGAACATGCAGTGAAGATGTGCATTAAGTAAAGAAATGTTTTAAGAGAACTTGTTTTGTTTTTTTAGTTTTTCTTTTTAACACGAGGTATTGGCTCGACGCTGCCCAGGACTTCTTGGTTTTTACAAGTGTATAGTAGATAAATATCATTATCAATTAAAATATCAACTGATCGGCAAAAATTTTAATGTGCAGAGAAGAAAACGTGTATGCACTGACATTGTTTGCCCACCAGACAACACAGATGTGATAATTTTTCTGCTGTCAGATGTAGAAAAAGGTTTTTAAAAATCCTGATGGGAGTATTGTAATTTTTTAACCTTTCTTTTAACCTCTTTTATTTCAGGTTACCAGCAAAGGATAAATCAGGTTCAGGCTCCTCTGAACTTTCCAGCCTCTCACTGGGTAAAATACACCAACATTAGGGTGTGGAGCAGAGGAGGAAGCGTTGGACCTGATCAATGATGAGCTTCCACTGTCAGAACATCACCTGTCTGAATGCTCTACTCCACCTGTGCATGAACCCAGGTCTATAAATTAAATGTTTTCCCCAGTTTGACGTAGAACTGCACAGACCACCAACCTCCATTCACGCACTTTGGGGTGAAGTTTAAAACCAACTGTGGCTCCAACCCAATGACCAAACATCACAGTGCGTCTGTGCCGACTCAGTCCAGAGTCCTTCCCAGATGTTCTGCAAACTGAAAAGAAAATAAAGAAAAG
>OMNW01023139.1:1290-13110 GCA_900303245.1 Selene dorsalis
GGGATGAAGAGGGAGGGGAAATATGACATCAGGTCATCCCTAAAAGGCAGACTTCTGGTTTGTTTGAGCTCCTAATCTCAATGAAACACTCACTGTTTCCACGATTTCCACACAGAAGCATGAATTATGGTTGATAGCTGATTTCATGACAGCACATTTATCACACCAAGACCTGAGCTTCCACGCCACATTTCTCTGACCTTATGTGCTGCACTTATTTTCTCCACAGTTTATCATAGTGACGTACATCTTGGCCTTCATCTGGCTGGCAGTGTTTGCCTTCACTGCTATCCCGGTCTTCTTCTTGTTCAACATGGAGCAAACCTGCCACAACATCAACATCCTGGCTGAAACAACCCCCAGCATTAATCAGCATGGCTGGATTTGCATGGACGCCAGGCAGTATGGTGTGTTGTTCTTATAATGACTGACCGCATGTCCACCTGATGAGAATGTTAATGTGTCCTTGAAAGAAATGAATTAATCATTAGGGAGAGAATGCAAAACGAGTTGTTAAATTAGTCATGAAATAATTAAAACTACTATGCCTGTGTCTTATTTTCCTTACTGAAGCTTCCCTGGTGTGTTTTGAGCAAGCAGGGGCTTAAATGCACCATACCCCATCATCATTCAGCAGCAGTAAGAGATACATCACTTACACTGTGTCTTCATTTAAGGTCTTCTTCCTTGGAATGCAATGCCAGGCAAGTCGTGTGGGATGACCTTGGCATCTATTTGCAAAACCAGCGAAGTGAGTGGAAGAATCCAATATCCAATATTCAATATTTCATGTCAGCAAGATCACTTTAAAATTAGTTAACGGAATCAATGCAAAATCAGTTCAAAATTATCAATGGATGCATGTGTGAGAATTTTGTACAGAGAAACGATACAAACATACGAAGGACTAGTTCAGTTCTCTGAATATATATTAAACTGAGCTGTGCTTCTTATGTATTACAGTTCTACGTCACCTATGACTTGTTTATAGCTGCGTTTGCTGGAGCTGGAGTCACTCTTTTAGCGCTGGTGAGTAACTGGTTTCTGGTAAGGTAAAATATCTCTTTAAAAAAAATGTATTTCAACTCATTGAAATAAATACCAGGTAGTAAACCCACATTTAAAGTGTCAGCTCATCCAAATTGTCACAAAAGATATATTTGGCAAATGGTCCCATTTCATTATGTCTGTCTCTGACATTTTGGCTGCAATTGCAAGACAGTGAAGTAAGTGAGTGAAATGTAGTTTATGGTATTTTGAGTAGCTTTGGAAAATGACTCAAACTCTCTCTCCAAAATAAGTGTCACTGTTTATAATCCACAGACATTTTTGACAACAGGCAGCAGAAATATGACAAATGTTTACATCAAATCCTGGACAACTCCAAACCACAACTACCTGACACCCCCTGTTTCTTATCGTTTGAACAGGCCCTTTAAAAATTATGTTTTTTTTTTCTTCGTAGTGGAGCCGAATGAATGTTACTGGTTTGTTTGTCCATGTAATCTATAATTATTCCAGCACATATGTGCAGTCCTGCTTTTTCATAGTTGTGTTTCCATCTGTCCTGCCTCTCTCCATATGTTTTCTTTGCAGTTTCTTTATCTGATTGCCACCACCTACAACTACGCAGTCTTGCGGTTCCTGGGAAGAAAAGGAATTCGCTAACTACAGCATCTTCATCCCCATCAGCACCATCCTCTGGCTATGAGATGGACGGTCAGCACTAGATTTCCATTCATCCTGTTGGGAACAACACCTTCCAAACCTGAATGACCTGCTAGTGTTTTTTTTAGATCTGTCCAATAACAGACGTGTTTCTCATCACTGTTTTGTATGAACAACAGACAGAGAGATGAAGATGATTCATCCCCAGCATTGAGCTCAGCTCTTCTCCTTAAGCACTCCTCTCAGATGATTCTCTTAGCTTTGTTGTTCACTTTCCTCTCACAGGTTGTTTCTCCAGTTTTATCCTTTTTCTGAAGCTTTATTGGTGCCGATGCTGTTGTCAGATTGTGATGTATGGCGTTTCATGCATAATTAAGAGTGATGACAGCTTGCCTCGCAAAGCATAACTGCATGTTCACCATTCACTGTTTACTGATGCATACATAGGTTCTGAATATGATTTTGCTGCTGCCTCATTATCACCATATTGTGTATCAACACTGCGTGAACTAAAGCAAGTGAAGCTGAATGTACCAAAGTTCTCTGTAAGAGTTTTTAATGTGCCCCCCTCATCTCCCTATTTGCTTTCACTTACAATACATGCACTTTGCATAAACTCCTATAATGTATTTTGGCTTTGTTTAAATCCCATTTTATTTGGGGGGGAAACCATACTGTATTTGTATCTATTTCCTGGAGGTTTTTTAGTTACTGCTTAAAATAAGCTGTTTTTATGTCACAGAGGTGTTGATGCTATTATAACTTGCTTCCAAGTGTTTGATGTGTAGCCCTGCTACTTAGTGTTGTTTGTGCTCATTCGAAATTAAGGCTGATTAAACCATTTAAATCTGAGGCACTGAGCTGGGGTTTTATTTTAATATTATACAGTGTGTTGCAATGAAACCAGTCACGCTGACTGCAAAGTAATCCATTCAAGCATGTTTGGCAGTTAAAGTAATAAATAATCTTCTGGAGCCAAACCTTTTTGAAGATTTCTTATGTCCTAAAAAGGTTCAGTAGGAAAATTGGGTCAAAAGGCAAAAAACAGAGTTAAGGCAAGAGTGGTGAGATTCTCAGCCTGTATAACACATTAATCACAGTATGCTTTGAGTCCTCCGACAACATGTTTGTCCTAGTTAGGGCTTCAGGCAATGAGAGCTTTCACAAAGCAGACACCACAGTGGATCACTTGGTCATGCAGGAACATCGGGGTCAGCAGATCTCCCAGGACCTTAGCACACACACCACACTGTAAAACATAACCCACATTAACATTATGCAATGAATCAATACACATATAACAGTATCGTTCCTAACAGACAGGACAAACCTTCAGACAGTCAGCGTGGCAGGTCACCAGAGGTTCACTAAGACTGATCTTAGTGTGTCCAACAATTACTTGGTCACAGAATGAGCAGATAGGTTTGCCATCACTGAGGTAGAGAGAGGGTGAGAAAAACATTATCACACCACCTACTCTTCATACATGATGTTTGTGTCTGCTTTATGTGCTCACTTTGTTTGACTAAAATAAAGTGTGAAATTCCAACTTTGTTGTCTTTAAAGTGAGATGTTACCTGGTCTTTTTCAGAGTTTGTGTGGATGGAACCTTCTCTTTGGGCTTCTCAAAACTTTCACTGCTACAAAAATAAGTCATCAGCAAACAATGAGATGCATTTCATGGTATAAATGAAACTGATGAATGTGATTATTATGTTTAAAAAAACAGTATGGATTGTTTGGTTCAATAAGAATGACTCACGTGTTGGTATCGTTAGCCTGGTTCATTTTCGGCTCCTCTGGATGGGATTGTTTTGGATCTTCTACAGGTTCAGGAGCTTCGGTCTTGGTTGGCACTACATCTAATGCATCAGTCAGCTCAATGGCTGTGTCACATAACTTATCTGCTGGCTGTAGAGCAGCCTCGTCATTTGGTGTTGCATTATTTACAGTGGGGATCTCAGGTGATGACTCCACCACAGCCTCGGCTGCAGCTTCAACTGTTTCTTCTGTGTTTTGTTCTGGAGGACATTTCTCACAACATCCCTCTGGAGCAGCTTCAGGAGCACACTCAGTGGGTGGTTTGGATTCAGATTCTGCCACTAAATCAGGATCTGGTTCCTTATGTTCTTGAAGAGAAGCCTCTTCTTCTGGTGTTGCTTGAATCACATCCTTTGTATCAGGCAATGACTCCACCACAGCCACAGCTTCAGCCTTAAAAACATGTTCTGCAGCATCTTCTGGGGGACATTTCTCTGCAGGTAGTTTGAGTAATTTTACTCCTTCATCCTCCAGTTGTGCTGCTTCAGCTGGCTTTGTTTCGACCAGAGGTTCCTCTTGAGCTTTCAGTTCCACTGCGAGAACAGCAGGGACTTCTTCATTATCTTTAACAGGATCTTGCACTTCAGCAGCTGCAGAGACCTTGGTCTCAGTCTGGTCTATATTTGACTTATCAACTGGTTTATCATCATTTTCTTCCTTGTTTTCTGTAGCCGTGTCTGCAACATTTTTTTCTGGTTCTGTTTTGCCATTTTGGATAACTTCTTCTAGGGGTGCTTTGGGCCTGTAACAGAGCATGTCACTTACACTTACACATTAGGACACACCTTTGTATTTAGCTGAATTTACAGTCAGTGGAAAGATGCTCTCATATACTACGTTTGTGTAGTATGTGGTCTCCACATTTGGCCCCTAAGGCTGAGCATCTTTGTGGCAATTAATAACATCACCATTTCCCTGATTAGTTGAATCACTAAAGCAGAGAAAAAAAATAATGCATTGGCAATATAAATACATCTAAGTAGCATTCGATATTTGGTTTAAAAGTTCAGGTTTGCCTGAGATTAATAATGAAAACCATGAAAACATGTGGATTTGGAGAGGAGTAGCATGTAGTCTCTCATGGTTTACATAGTTTATTACTAATTAAAATTCAACGCATACATACCCTTCAGATGGAGAAAATTGTGTCTTTTGGGGAGGGGGACTTACTCCTGATCTAAGAATAAGAATGAGAAACACATTTATAAACTTACAAACAGATTCCTTGATACTAATGAGAGGTTTCATCATCTTAAAAAAAATCTTCAGCTATCAAAGGCCAAACCGTCATATTAGGAGAGTTTTCAACTCCAGTGATGTACCTCTAATTTCAAGGGCTGATCAATGGATGTAGTAAATTTACAACATTACAATAGGTCACTTGTCACTTTGACTTGTAGTTTCAAATCGTCTTACTTTAAATGCATGAGAGATTCATCTATAGCTTCCATCAAGAGTGTTTAAAATTTAAAAACTGCATTTGAGGGCGAACACTAATTACACATTACATCTATATAACACCAGCGTATGTGCTGAGTGATAAAACAAGAAGCTACTTTGACTGCTGAAACGCAGCCAATGAACCCACCCTTAAATGTCAACACAACTGTATCGATGATGTAAATGTCACCAAACCACACGGTTAGGTTTGGGGCTGTTTTCTTGAACAAGAATGTGAACCATCTGCATTCATTTAAATTAGTACGGCATGTAAACTTGGATCACTGTCAATAATGCATCATGATGTTGATGTTGGTCCTAATTTGTCAACAGATTGAAAGGCAATGATCCCCCGAAGGCAATGAAAGGAAAGGAAGGCAAATGTTTCACTGATATATAGTCAAACTCAGTTGTCATTGTGACTACTCACATCATATGTTGGACTGGCAGTGTAAACATATAATTACCTTTTAGAAAATAAATTATATCAAATGATGTATACAGAACTAGGTAAAATGATGCTAAATAACTTTATGTTATGTAACATCATTTTACCTAGTTCCAAATGTTACTTTTTGTAATAATGAACAGTATATACTTCATTTATTCTTTTTTTTTTTTTTACTGCTCCTTTGTATTATCGCTTTTGTACAGTTGTACAGTTGTACAGTTAGTTACAGTTGAAAACTTATTTTGGTAACGGGAATTTTCATACTTTTATTTTGAAAACTGCTTCGCTCGACTTCCGCTTCTGTTCCGCTGTCGGCTAATTTCAGAGGCAGCATTTCATGCTAGTTAGGAAAATACATGTTCATAGTGAAGTGTAACCGCCAAATATCAACTTTAGTGCAACCGACAGTCATATAGCAGCGACTACACAACAAACGCCGTCACACAGTTTGTGTTTTGAGCTTAATTTTGTCTTTAAAAAACATCGGACTTCCTGTAATTGTAACGTTAGTTTACAAACAGCAGCGTTACGGAGCTCAGCGTCTCGGGACGAGACGGGTTGTTTTCTGTTCCTGTCACAAACTCAGTCCGACGAACTCGACACCAGTAAGTCAGTGAGTGTTACAACAGTTCCTCTGTGTCTAAAGACGGTTGATTTGTCTGCGATAACAACTACACCAGCAGTGCTATGTGTTTTTCATTATCAGTGTCGGTGTGTTACTGTGCCCAGGTAACAAACAAGCCTAAATGAAGTATCCAAGTAAACCTGCACAGGAATACTATGGAAAGTCTGAAGTCGATTTTAAAAATGTACCTTTGTGTGTATTTAAATTGAAATAAATGACAATCTTCATATTCTCTGACTGTTCAATCCAAATCAGGTCTAACCAGTCTGCGTTGTTGCAGGTCATATACATTTAGATGTGGGTATTTGTGGCTTTGGTGAAGGAAATTCAGGGGTGTTTTTTTTTTTATTATTATGAAACTAATTTATCTTGTGCAAGAAGAGTTTTTGATCCCAAAATGAGCTGAGAAATATTACCAACTAAGTTTTATTCAAATTAGTCTTAAACTAGCAAATCACATGCCAACTGCAGCCTTGTCTGCTCATCCACTGTGCAGTGAAAATCAATGCTTGATGCAGGACGTCATGTTGCTCTGAGTCTTGTGCATTGCATCAGTAGGACAGAACAGATAGGTCAGCCAACATAGATCAAAAGGTTATGATACAATCCTCCTGCAAGACAGGGAGAAAGCCGGAGACAGGTCTGAACGTGGATTCTTGTTGTGTAATATTTATGTGTATTTGCTGCTGCCGTTTGGTATTGGTTTAATGCATCATTTCCTGTGCTGTTCAAGGCAAAATGCCGTCAAGAAATCATCTTGACAAAATCGGGAGGAAGAAGAAGAAGAAATGGACAGAGGAGGCCATGGAGCGCGCTCTGATAGAGGTGAAGTCGGGGAGGTGCACGGTGAGACAGGCTGCCAAGGAGTTTGGAGTCCCCAAATCTTCACTGGGGGACAGAGTCAGTGGACGGGTGACACCAGGGAGTCGCAGCGGGCCGGCTCAGCTTATAACCTCTGCAGATGAGGAGCTGTTAGTGGAGTTCTCCTTATATATGTCCAAGCATGGATTCCCACTTACTAAGCAGCAGCTGGTGTCCTTTGCTTCATCCATTTACAAGCGGCAGCATCGCCGGGTGGCATTCTCCAAACTGGGCCAGACCTGGTGGCTCAATTTCAGAAAGCGGCAAGAAAAGAATATTACAATTCAGGCAGCAGACAATGTGGTTCGTGGGAGGACAGTTTGTGTGAGGAAGGAGGCAGTGGATCAGTTTTTTAATTTACTGAACACTGTGATGGACACTCACGGACTCAGGGACAAGCCTCACCAAATCTTCAACTGCAATGAGACGGGGTTCCAGCTGGGCAGGAAGAGGGTGATTCTTCCCAAACCTGCCAGTCTGGGCTACAAGCCAGCACCACCAGGCTCAAGGGACCACATCTCTGTCCTGGCTTGCTTTAGCGCAGCTGGAGAGGACATTCCCCCATTTATTATCTACTCAAAGGCCTATCCAGGGGGAGTATGTTACAAGACACAAGGGCCAGCAAGTGCCCTCTATGGATGGTCAGACTCTGGATGTATCAACTCCGACCTTTTTAAGAAATGGTTCCTCAAACATTTTCTCACATACGCACCGAAGGAGCGTCCGCTGCTGCTGATTTTTGATGGCAACAAGTCGCCCGTGAGCCTTGAGGTGGTGGAGGCGGCTCGAAAGGAGGACGTCATCCTTCTGTGCCTTCCTCCTCATTGCTCTCACGTCCTGCAGCCACTTGACGCGGGGCTCTTTGTGCTCCTGAGGCAGCACTTTGCTGCACTTGTAGGTGATGGCTGTGGCACCGATGCTCACTTTGCAATAAGCAAGAAGGAGTTCTCGGGCGTTTTTAAAGGGACATATCAGGTAGCGAAGGAGGATGAGGGCGTCGGGATTGTCAAGGAAGGCTTCAGGAAGTGTGGTATTTACCCACTTAACCCGTTTGTTGTCAGCGAGGGTCATTTAATGCCATCACACAGCATGGGCCCAGCAGCTGGCTCCACATTGTCCACTTCAGTGCAGGCGGTACACACTGTAGGAGACCTCACACCTGCTGGACCCTCCCTGTAACCCATTACTACATAAGACCTTCAATCAGCCATCAACGCATCTGAGGAATGAGCAGAGTGCTCTGTTTGTCAGCTGGCAACGAAGAAAGGGCTGCGTTGACATCAATTACTTGTCAAAGTTGTGCTCAGATTTAGTAATTGAGTAAGAATATTTGAACATGGCACAACACTGTTTCGCAGCCCTCGAGCACCCCAGGGTAAAACTGAAGGAGTCAGACATTTTAAGGGAATAATAAGAAGAATAACAGGCCATGTTTCTGCTGTACAACATGTCTTCTCTGTCTAATTGTTCAGGCCTCAGAGTCCTTCAGATTCACTTTAAACTGTTCACAACTCATGTCCACATAGAGAAGTAAAAGTGAAACGAGAAGAGAACCTCATTCAGATTCCTTTGACATTTGTGACTGTGCTACTATAAAAAAAAGATCCAGCTTGGACAGAGCTTTTCTCAGAAGTTTGCCATATGGGTCTTTTCATGTGTCTACTAATATCATTGTTTATTCAATATTTTTATGTTTTTAGCTGCTATGAACACCATTTTCCATAAGCACTAGACGTTTGTGAGATAAATGTCATGTCTCAGAGGAGAAGGCGAGTCTGCGATTAAGTGGAGGGGTCACTACATGTTTGTAATAACAGGGCTGAGGAGCAAAGGCAAAGCAGAAGTTATTAGATTCAGTGATGTCGGCACGGTGTAGGAAAAGTGGGTTTGAGTGTCGTTGACATGGACACAGCCAAGTTATAACGGTTTTCTATGTGCTCATGTGATTGTTGTTTGTTAAAATAATGAAGGTTTCTGTTCATTATAATGTTACCATAAAATCACAACATAGAAAAAACCAGTGAGAGAAAGACTAAACGGTTGACTGCACTGAGTCACAGAAATGAATGGCTGCTTCATTTTAAGGGAATTCATTTCAACAAGTCTGGAACTACTGCTGTGTCACAAATTCACATCACAAAAGGTCACCTCTGTCGGTTTCCTCAGATGGGATTGGTGATAAGCAGCTCGATAAGCTAACTTACATCAAACAATATAAATACATTGTTGTACTTTGTGGAAACTACAAGTTTTGTGCTTAGAAAGACTCCTAATTCTGTCCTGATCAAACACATTATTTACTTATTGACTTAGTATTTATTGACCCAACAGATCTGTGAAAATGATTGTTCTCAAAATACGTAACAGTGAAAAAGGGACAGGAAAAACTCACACTGTGAGTTACAAACTGCAGAAGTTACAAACTGTGAAAGTTTAATCAGTTGTCGATTTTTGGCAAGATTTATTGTGATCCAGCATCCAGAGGAGTTTCAAGGGAAGATTGTCATATAAAACTTGTAGCTAAGTGATTGCTCCGATATGTGTGTGTTTGAGCTGACTCTGCAGTAACAGAACACACACAAACTTTTTTTTTTTGTCCAATGGCATTAGGATGAGAAATGTAACCACTAACTTACTGCGGACATAATGGGATATGCTGTCTGAAATAAGTCGTGCCCTGCAGTGTCTAAATACATAGATTTGTTCAAATATGTACTGTTTTGGATTCCCTCAGTGGAAGGAGCCCACAGTGTGACCTCAGGGAGAAAATCCAGAATAAAGGACTTTTTGAAATATTTTGCAGCACAAATGTGTCCTTACCTTTAATAATTCACTAAAGGCGGTTGTGCTTGTGCATGTGCGTGTGCGTGTGTGTCATGTTCGTGTTAAAGTCAGGTGATGTAATCTCAATGCAATAGGTACGACTAAAAACAATACCCAGGCAGGGAACAACACTGTATGTTTTATTAATCATAATTACTTTGTGAACAGTCGATGACTGTTTCAAAACCTCTATATGGTCTATTTAACTATAATGTATAACTCTGAATATGGCTGTTTTCATTTCTAATTATCATTTATAGTACATTTTTGCTCATTTTCTTTTATCCTCAGCAAAGCGACAAGATTAATATTAAACACAACCTAGTCATAATCACTAAATGAAGGCTGGTAAAATATTTGCACAGTTCAAACTGGGGATTCATATTTTATAATGGTCAATTGGAAGTTGACGGGGAATATAAGAAAGGGAACTGTTAAAGCAGTCGTGTGTGTGTGTGTTTGCCTCAGGGAGAAAGGTTATGGTTTGTATAAAGTTTAACAGTGAATCCTCATCAGAGCGTTGGTCTTACTGCTGACGCCACATGGTCTCCCATTTCATGCAACACATTTAGTAAACATTTGAGATACTGTATCTCAGACTGGTGGTCTGCTGTTTAAATATCAGTGTTTCAAGATTTGCATCTAAATTGCTAGTTAAAGCTACAAAGGAAAAACTGACACTCAGAAATGTCAGGTTTAGTCGCACGTGCAGACTCAGCTTTACCAAATATTACGTTATCAGATGTCACATGTTTACTTTTTAACTGTCAATGTACTTTCAATGGCTCAGTCTTTTTAATCAGTGTCCACATCTGTACATTGTACTCACTCAAATTTCATGGCTGTGGAGAGGACGTATGATTTCTGCTTGACCGGAGCTGGTTTGGTCTCCACAGTGTGCTCCGTCCTGCAAGACAGAGGAGGTTGTAGTGAATGTACAGCACCATTGTTGCTGGAGATGCCTTCCTCCAGCACAGCTCTTGAGTGAGACACATGGGAGACGTGACGGCTTCAGTCACTGCTTCAAATCACTGTATTTTGATGTTGCACCGTGGTTGCTGAGCGTACCGTGCTTCGTCTTGCTCTTCACTCTCCTCTTTGGGTTTTTGGATCCAGCTGCCATCCTTCTTCAGCGCAGTCCGCACACAGGTGGTTCGAAACACCTGGCTTTTGTCAACATCTACAACACACACACTATGTCAGGATATTGCGGGATATTTCTGGGATGCCAGGGATTCTTGCATGACATTTTTAAATAATAAAAGGATGAAATATTGGAGTCGAGTGTGGCTTACTTTTTGACATGACGCTGCAATTTTCTTAGTCGTTCAATCTGATGAGAAATGATTTAAAGATGAAGTGAATTCAAGTTTGTTTTTTTTAACACATCAATGCAAACACGACAGTAATGTGTGCAGAAGCATAATGTGTTTTCTTTTTGTTTGGTTGTTTGTTTTTTTTGCTTCCTGTCAGGTTCTGACTTGATGCTCTGGCACATGTTTAATGGCCTCGCATCTCATCCACAACCTGTAAAACTACATTCTGCTTGCTAAAAAAATAAATATGAGAGCTTGTCACCAACCCCTGTGAAAAACGACTGTATGTTGTGAGAGAGTACAGATAAACATTAAAATGACACAGAAATCTGGTCTTGGTGCTTTTCCTAGCGCTCACTGAATTTCATGACAAAATAAAACCTGTTCTAGAAAATCATTCAAGCGTAAATGATCTCATCCTGCTTTGTAACATAGTTCTGGTACATAAAGCATATTCACCATCACCATAATCACTCTTCCACTCTGGATGTTATCTCACTCTGTGTTTACGTTGTCATTTTGACCTGCACTCAGAGCTTTAATCTCCTATGATCAGTCTTTCTGAAGATGTGCCAGCACCGATAAACCGGGTCAAATTCATTATACATAGAAAATTAAACCAATTCTTACTTTGTAATGAGTCCTCAACCTGCATAGTCAATGAACATGAAATCAAAAGTAATGTAAAGTCCTTCCCTGCGCCGTGTAGTGCTCTCACCTGTTAAATCAGCTGTGTTCTTGCTGTCAGAGCTGAGTGGTGTCGTGTCTCCTCTGGATCTCAAACAGGAAAGGAAAGATATTTTAACCTGAGCACC
>OMNW01023139.1:13196-30545 GCA_900303245.1 Selene dorsalis
TTTATAGTTGGTGTGTGAAATAATAAACTAGTTTAGTCACTCTGAAGCAAGATTTCATTTGAATCATTTGAAATAAAAGCTCTCTCTACGATTATTCATCCTGCTTTAGTAGGATAGCGGTATGCACCATTTAAATCAAGCTTACATTTTAGTACCTAATGCTGTTTGAATGAAACATTTTGAATTGTTTTGCTGTTCCTGTTGGGCCAATGCTGGGAATCAAGTGAGACCTGATCTTTAACCACAAATTTAGTTTAATCTACTGCCTCATCAGAACCGCTCAGTGTCATTCACAGCAAAATGCATCCAAACAAAGCATGCATTTCAGTGAAGCCAAAGCAGACACACATGACAAATATATTAGCCTATCGACCTAATAAATATATTAGGTCGATAGGCTGCAATGACAGTTCTGATTTTTGAACCAATTCACTTCCAGAAATCTTGAGAGGCAGCCCAAAAACAAAGTCTTTCTGCCTAGTTTGATGCAAATATAGCTGAGTATGAAATGTAAAAAAATTAAATTAAAATTAAAATTGTGTGTGAAGTCAACCTTTAATAAATCCTGAAATTGAAACACTAAGTGTATATATGACATAAAAGATCATATAAAACAAAGAAGTCTCTATACATCTTTTAGGAAATCCCATCTAAAATACCATGAATTGTTCTTTGGTGAGAACTTTACACTGTCACCACCTCCCTGGGTTTTATTGTCACAGACAATTTACACCTGACAAAGCAAAATAAGACCTTTTAGTCTCATAATGTTTGAACATTGCATGGAATCCAGCAGAGCCTCCTCCGTTGGTTTGTTTCCTGGAACCACACCCAAAATGTTAAATTTAAAAAAAAGTCCTAGTATTTCCACACTGCAGAGTTAAAGACACAAAAATCATTAATGTGCTTAATCAAATGTGGTATAAATGACAACGTAGAATAGGAGCAAGTGTGTTACTCAGGAGAAACTGAATTATCAAGAGGTAGGGGAAACCAGATGTACAGAGAAACAAAGACAGATGAGAAAGTGTGTTGGAGAAGGTAGCACCGTAATAAAAGTGAATGCCATTGTTTAAGGGACACAAGTTTAATAGGGCAAACCAGTTGGGTGTGGACTCAGAGACACTCATAGGTGTAGAGGTTTGCATGGTGTGAGCATTAACTCATGCCTGAGTAAGATGAGAAAATTCAAAATAATTTGTTTAAATCTGAGATCATCTGACCAGGGTTTTGGCTTTGAGTAGAACAAAACTATAGACAAAACAAAACTATTCATATGTGAATCATGACCAGTAAGTTGGACATTATTTCCATCATTGAAAACTGGTTAGGGAGATTCGATACTGTATGATCAATTACCCGAGAATGCAATAAAACTCTGTTCCACTCAAAATCTGTTGAAATGCCCTGTGCTTCAATCCTTTGAACTCCCCACCATCGCTCACATGTGTGGGCTCCTGCATTTGCAGAGCTTGTAAATTTTGTGTGCAAAATATGACTTGTGTCTTTCCAGGCATCATAAGCATGAACTCATGTTTGTGACCGTTCAGCACACATGGAACTGTCAAAACTGTCAAGTACTGTATGTTCTACTACCAGTGGCAGCATACCAGCTTCTAACTGTGATCTATGATGTCATGGAAACACCTTGTAAAATAGGATCTGAGAATACCTTGTGCAGAAGACAGGCATTAGAGAGGTTTGACTGATTTTTCTGTATCACCTGATAGTATGTGCCCCCTACCTTCTTCACTAAAGCACTGCACGTTATTATGAAGACACTTTACTGGTTCCCGGTAGCAAAGGGGCAAAAATAGAAACTGTAGATTTTTTCTGCATTCTGACCGCAACAACGTTCAACTGAATTTGAACCAAACTAATGTCTAAATAATGAATAACAATTGGAACAACAACGGGTTGTGAGAATATGTTTTCTCAGTTCCGAGGGTTTTTGAACGCTCCGTTTTCGACAGGAAGTGACGTCCCTTGTTGTATCGGGTCTTCACTTTTGTGGTGTGGTAGCAGCATCGTGAGTATAATTACCCTTTATAAAGCAACTTTTCTGCCATTTGTTGATTTCATTTCAATGTATGTAACTTAAGTAAATATTTTTTATGAACTTTAAGGTCCTACCGTGTGTCGGCGAGGTGAAATAGCGTCGTTTTCCGTTCTTAAAGCTGGTTAGCATGCTACTAGCATTCTTACAGTACTGGCTAACAGGCTAGTTTGTGTTTTGTACTTGATTATTCACCAATAGTCATCTTAAATTATTTTAAATTGTGCGATACATGTGTCACAAGGATAGGTTAACTGGAGTCTGGTAGTTGTTGTTCATTGTGCCGTCCAATAGTTGTTAGCAAATCAGCCTGTTAGCGAATGTTTTCTGTTATTTACATAGACGTTGTTTGTTCTGACGGGACTAATCAAACTATTGTTCCTAGCAGATGGGATAGTGTTGATATGAGTGAAACTTTCGCAGTTGCACCAGTGTAGCGTGTGTTGGCTTGCAGCAGCCTTTTTTTTCTAACAAAGTAAGGAAGAATATATAAGTTCAAACTAGGAGGTTTGAGACTTCTGCTTAGTGATAAGCCCAGTTATATTTCCTAGAAACCACAATGATTCTTTGGTGTAAAGTACTGTATTAGTTCAAACTTTGCTTGGAAACATTTTGGCTGATTTATTTTGTGTTCCAGCTCTGCTTGTGTCAGGAACTAAGTGCTTCTATTTTTGTTACCATCACTGTAGAAGAGAGCTCTCAGATCTTGGTATGTTATGTTCTGAACATTACTTGATTTGCAGCTCACGTTGGCTTACCTTTCATCTGTTTGCCACAGAGCCATCCAAGATGACTACAGCTGCAAGACCAACATTTGAGCCGGCAAGAGGAGGGAGAGGTAAAGGAGAAGGTGATTTGAGTGCTCTCTCCAAGCAGTACTCCAGCCGTGATCTTCCAGGTCACACCAAGATCAAATACAGGTCAGTAGATCAGATATGAAGCTGAGTTTTGGGTTGTAATTATTGTGACACTGAGCATACTGCTTGTTAGCCAGGCACTCATTTACAAAGAGTAATATCTTCTGAACTGTTCCTGCTGCAACTTGAAGTTGGACATATGCAGGAAGCAAGATATTTGTTAATTTCTGTTTATGTCTTCTCCTAATGCTCTCCCAACCTCAGGCAACCCACCCAGGATGCCCCTGAGGAGGTGCGTGCCCGTGACTTCCGCAGGGAGCTGGAGGAGAGGGAGCGTGTAGCTGCACGTGAAAAGACCAGAGAGAGGGGACCAAGAGGTTGGTCTCCACAGATATTACACTCCCTGATTATTAAAATACATTTTTGTGAATATTTCTGAATATGTCAATCTAAAGTCTATACCCAGGGAAATAACTAAAAATGCTGCACTGACCATAATTTTGCAGAGCACACCACATCATCATCATCTTCATCTTCATCATCTTCAAAGAGGCCCAGACTGGATCAGATCCCAGCAGCCAACCTTGATGCAGATGACCCTCTCACTGATGTAAGTACTTGCAGGCTAAGACTTTGTGATTAGCACTTACTGAGCTCCCTCACCGCTGATGCTTTTTTGTCTACAGGATGATGAGGACGAGGACTCTGATGAGGACAGTGATGATGATGACACTGCAGCTCTCCTGGCTGAATTGGAGAAGATCAAGAAGGAGCGCGCTGAAGAGCAAGAACGCAAAGTAAAGTGTCATTTCAGACCAATTTGTTTGAACCTACTGTCTCACAGGAACAGCCCCAAGTCAAAACGTGAAATTAAGAGGAGACAATGCAGTTTTGCTAATTGAATTTATTTATTTTCCAACCTTAGGAGCGGGAGCAGAAGGCAGAGGAGGAGAGGATTCGCATGGAGAATATCTTGAGTGGCAATCCGTTGATTAATTTGGCTGGGCAGCAACAACAACAACAACAACAACAACAACAGATGAACCAGACTCAGAATTCATTCAGGGTTAAAAGAAGGTACCATACACACAAACACACACACATACACACTGGCACATGCATGTACACTGCCAGTCAAAAGGTTTTGATAAGCTTTGATACGTTTTTCATTTTTTTTGTTGAGATAAACCATTTGGAGTTTGAGGCTTACCTTTCTACCACCAATGTTTATTCACCTGCTGAAATTTCAATAAAAACTGGACATAAAAATTTTCGTCCAGGAGTGTATGCATAATATGAGTTTGTTTTTGAGGAAAATAAGTCACCCTCTGTTATCACCAATCATCAATAGTGAATATGTTAATGTTTTTCTAGGTGGGATGATGATGTTGTGTTCAAAAACTGCGCCAAAGGAGTGGACGAGGCACGGAAAGAGAAGCGCTTTGTCAACGATACGCTGCGCTCTGAGTTCCACAAGAAATTTATGGAGAAATATGTAAAGTAAAGGACTTGGTGTGTGTTCATTTTACTGTTTATCTCATTTTTTGGTCCCTTCCATTTTGTTTTTAGCATTTAAGATTTAATGTACAGTCATCAAGAAAAAAAGGTGTAAATAAATGAGTTGATGAGTTACATCCTTTGAATAAAGCTCAAAACACAGTGGTTTCACTTGTAAAATGTGATTCAGCATCCATGTCTGACTTTTGTAGGTTGTCCATTTTTGTTTTCTTTTTTATCACTTATTTCAATAAACAAAGGCCCGTGTCTGAAATGTCTCACAAATTTCTCTGAAAATAATTGATGAGAATGAGCTGAAAACCAGACAACACACACACACACACGGGTACAAATAGATAGCCTGAGTTTTTGAGGTACATTTGAACTAAATCTCAATCAGCAATAACTAAGCAGGTAAAACTGCTGTGGCAACCACTATTAGGAACATTTAAGAAGTTTGTAGTGTCACCCTACTGTAGGTCCAAATGGTACAAATGCACACAAGCAAGTCGACAGCTCTGTGCCATTGTTGAGAGAGAGTGATCCTTGTGCGTGTAACAAACAGCCTAAACAAACATGCTAAGGAGGTGTGGGATTTATGTAACTTTATGAAACATGAATAGCTTCATTAATTAATATATGAAAACGTTTATTTGAATTTTTTAGATAATTTGACATTGTACACAGCCTCTGACTATTAGCTTACACCCAAGTTATTTCTGTAGCACCACTCATTAATTTAAAACATAAAGAGGTCCGTGAACGCAGCATGTCTCCAGTCCACAGTGGAGATAACCATCAGGGGGCGCTGTCTCCAGAATCCCTCTGACAGGGGTTGGGAAGCTGCTGGGAAAAGATGGCAGCTTCCTTTTGTTTGTGCGGATTTACAGTACTCTGAGAAGCTCTTTAAACACTGTAAAGACGGTACATACACCGGCTCCCGTCGTTCACTCGGGCTCCACACCGACTGTTGTCCAAACACTTGAAACGGGAGAAGATGGAGAAGAGCGGGAGCATCGACAGTTTGGGCTCGAAACGCTCCTCCTCACGACAGCCAAGTGTTGATTCATTGTCCAGGTAGCTAAACCCACCACAGCACGTCGCCCATTAAAGCCGGCAAAGTTTTCAAACTAACAGGAGGTTAAGATAACTGAGATTTTAGAGCTGGAGTTTACCTGTAATCCTAACACACCTGTTATAACCCTTCAGACGTGACTGCTAAAGCTCAAATACTGTTGTCAGGCTAACACACTGCCATGAAACAAAAGACCACCGACGCTGACAGTAAACTGGGGCAGTTTAGTGGGTGGTGTCGTTATCGGTTGTTAATCATGTTTAACATATTAATAGGTTATTCCACTAAACTATATCGTGAATAACGGCATAAATGTCAATTAGAGGTTACAGAGTGACAACGGTTATAACATATTCGCTCGTTTAGGTTGACCAGCAGCTTAAACACCCTCAACATAGCTACGTTATCCTTATATCTTTGCTATCATCGATTATTTCCCGATCGATCTATTAGTTATTTTAGCTACAAAACGCCAGAAAAGGATGGAAAATAATAGACTCTGTGTACGCTTTGTCGTCTGTGTTTGATTATGAAAAACAGCAGTAGTAAATATTTGCTCAGTCTGACCAGGGGTTAAAGCTTATACATATATTAACCTTCATTAGGAGACTAATGGTTTATTTGAATAATGTTCTGAGCACTGATGCAAAGACGGTGAAAAACATGGATTAAACATGAAACGACAAATGACCTCATTATTCCTTTTTTGTCTTAATCTCATGTGTCACCATGTCTTTCAGCAGTACGTCCACCTCTCGCTCAGACCGGTCTGCCCAGGCCAAGCCGCCCTCTGCCATGTCCTCTGACTCTGTGTCCACTGCAGAGTTTTCCCCAGAGCTCAGGGTTTGTAGCCCTCTCATAGTTCTTGCTGCTTTATTTAGCCAGTGATAATGACTTGAGCATGACTCTCCTCTTTTCTATTCCCTCCAGGTCAAACCTAAAACAGCTGCCAAGGTGCGTCATTACATACCACCAAATCAAAATCAAATCACACGCCATAGGGCTGATCGATTATTGCACAAATTACAATCGTGATGATTTTGATCAGTATTCTCTTCTGACTGTATCTTGAAAAAATTTCAGAATCTGAAAACATTTCAAGATCGACCAATAACCAATAATCAGTTTATCCCACTGGAAGCCAAATGTGTAATTTGCTGTATGATGGTTACCCTCACAAGTGACATGGTTTAGGACAACATGCTGCTCTACATTGAGTTTAATCTCTGTCTGTTGTTTCCAGCCGGTGCTCAGAGATTCAGACAAAGAAGAACCACAGTTACTTCCCAATGAAACTGTGCAAGACATGGGTAGGTTTTGTCTTGGCTGCAATCACAGCTCTTAATAAAATTAGCGTACATGCATGAAAGGAGAGCAACGAGTGCTGATTGTTTTCAGCAGCAAAGGAAGTTATAGTATGTTTGACCTGTTTGGTGAGGGAAGTTATTTTTTTTCTCCACAGCACAAGATGTCACCTACTTCTGTCCTTTCACTGGAGCACTGAGGGGAACAGTGACAGTTACAAACTACAGGCTGTTCTTCAAATGCATGGACAGGGTATGTTCTGGTGATGAATTTGTGGACACATAAAGGGTTTATTTTGTTTTGATAATGTGCATTTATTTTCTAGGAGCCAGCGTTTGTACTTGACCTGCCCCTTGGGGTGGTGAGTCGTATAGAAAAGATTGGAAGTGCATCAAGCCGCGGGGATGTGTCTTATGGGCTCGTTTGCAAGGTGAGTAAGATGCGTGGAAATATTCTGCAATTACTCCACTGATGTTATATGGCAGTGCAGATGTTCACGGTGGTAACTCACTCAGGACAGAGGACGGACTTCTTGTCATCCCAGCTGTGCAAACAGCACTATCAAAGACTGTGTTATTATAATATGTCCCCAACAGCTTAATAGGAAATAACTGTCACTGCATGTAGTGGCTTTATACCAGTGAAAGTCATTTACACATACTGCTGTTGACCCCTGAACTTGACCATGACCTGCGGCTCTGTCTTTCTGCAGGACATGCGTAATCTACGATTTGCACACAAACAGATGGAGGACACACTCAGGAAGTCCATTTTCGAAGTGCTGATAAAATTTGCGTTTCCTGTTTCCAATGGGCTGGTGAGGCTCCTCGACATTGTCTCTGACACTGTAGCTCTGCACTCATCTCCCAACTGACACATTTATCTCCAACTCTCTGTAGCAAATCTTTGCCTTCGAGTATGGACAAGTCTTTCCTGAGAACGGATGGAAAGTGTATGACGCCGTCTCAGAGTACAAAAGACAGGTATTTGAAGTTGACTGACTGTGACTGATTAGTTAAAAGAAGATTATTGCATCGGTTGATTGTGTGTTTCTCGGAAGGGCATACCCAATGAAAGCTGGAGGATAACGAAAATAAACGATCACTACGAGATGTGTGACACCTACCCCTCGACTCTGGCGGTGCCTGTCAATATACCTGATGAAGAGCTGAAGAGGGTGGCTGCTTTCAGAGCAAAGGGCAGGATACCTGTGAGTGATCAGCCTTCAGCATGAGTGTAATTATCCTGTCAGGTGTAGATAGTTTAAGTGGTTTAGTGAGTAAAACTCTGCTCTACACTCCCTGTGCAGGTTTTATCATGGATCCATCCAGAGAGCCAAGCGACTGTGACCCGCTGCAGCCAGCCCATGGTCGGAGTCAACGGAAAGCGCAGCAAAGAGGATGAGAAATATCTCCAGGCAATCATGGATGCTAATGCTCAGTCCCATAAACTCTTCATTTTCGATGCCAGGCCCAGTGTCAATGCTGCTGCCAACAAGGTTTATTTTCTAAATCACATTTCAAAAGTTATACGAACTGTCATAATAGTATTTTAAAGAACGGTCATTTCATTGCTTCCTGTACCTTGAGATCAGAGGTTACACTCTTTGATAGGATGATGCCGATAATGGAGCAGGTAGAGACTTAGATTTGATCTGTGACCAGTGCATCATTATATCCCATCTGTTCCCTGCTATAGATGAAAGGGGGTGGATATGAAAGTGAGGATGCTTATCAAAACGCAGAGCTGGTTTTCCTGGATATTCACAATATCCATGTGATGAGAGAGTCGCTCCGCAAGCTGAAGGATGTGGTTTACCCCAACATCGAGGACTCCCACTGGCTCTCCAATCTGGAGTCCACTCACTGGCTTGAGCACATCAAGGTGAGTGTAATGACGCATCACCGTGTAGAGGAATGAGGTGGAAAAAATGAATTTCATCTACTCCCCAGGCTCTTGACTGAGTTGTGTGTGTTTGTAGCTGATCCTGGCAGGAGCACTGCGAATCGCAGACAAGGTGGAGTCTGGGAAAACATCGGTGGTGGTCCACTGTAGCGACGGTTGGGACCGCACGGCCCAGCTCACATCGCTGGCCATGCTCATGCTGGACGGCTACTACCGCACCATTCGCGGCTTCGAGGTGCTGCTGGAGAAAGAGTGGCTGAGCTTCGGTCACCGTTTCCAGCTGGTAAACAATCTGTCATGCACTTTGTGGATATACCAACGCAAACTGTGGTGACCCTTTCCTTTTGACTCTGATTTGTCCTTTTCTCTCTCCTCTTTTTTTTTCTTTCAGAGAATCGGTCATGGCGATAAAAATCACACAGATGCAGACCGCTCGCCTGTTTTTATTCAGTTCATCGACTGCGTGTGGCAGCTGACTCGTCAGGTGAGCAATAAGTGCGATTGAAATGTGAAAGAAGTCAGAATGACGTGGTCTTTCCAGGATGATAATGAAGCTGTTTTTGTCTCTGAAGTTTCCGGCAGCCTTTGAGTTTAACGAATACTTCCTGGTAACAATCCTGGACCACTTGTACAGCTGCCTGTTTGGGACCTTCCTGTGTAACTGTGAACAGCAGAGGATGAAGGAAGTAAGAGCATTTTGTTTCTCTGAGCATTGTGATATTGTGCTAACCGTTGCAAAAGGAGAAATTGGGAAATCAGTGTTCTGACAGCTTGATCTTTATTTTGCAGGAAATTCCCAAAAGGACAGTGTCGCTGTGGTCTTACATTAACAGCCAGCTGGAGGAGTTTACCAATCCTCTCTATGTCAACTACTCCAACCATGTGCTGTTCCCTGTAGTCAGCCTACGCCACCTGGAGCTTTGGGTCGGCTACTACATCCGCTGGAACCCCCGCATGAGACCTCAGGTATGTAAAGAGTCTGCGTCCTGTTCCTGAATTCAGTGTATTTAAAGAAAACAGTTAACCCTCCACTTCAGTGTTTCAGCTTGAGCTTTACACGTTGTCTTTTTCTTTTGTTAGGAACCTGTTCATCAGCGCTACAAGGAGCTGCTGGCGAAGCGCGCCGAGCTACAGAAGAGGGTGGACGAGCTACAGAGAGAGGTGACCAATCGCTCGGCTTCCTCTTCCTCTGAGCGGGCGGGCTCCCCCACACGCTCCATCACTCCAGTGCAGACTTTTGTTTGACCCAACTTGGCCCTCAAAACGTTTACAATAGCTGAATCCTACCTGTAAGAAGGTGCCACACAGCTGTGATGCGTGGGCCACACCTGGCCCCATGGAGGACCTGTGTTCCAAACTGCCTCTTTGGGTGATAAACCATTTTACTACACTACCACCAAAAAGTCTGGTTGACCAGATACTGTATTTACATCTCTCACAGGTCATGTAGAATCTGCTTGCAACAAGCATATCTGTCACAGACTGCTTGACTTCAGCCATATTATACTCCCCCTGCAGGGTCGAGGGGACATGTAACCAGATTAGTGGGGACTGTTTAGCATATCGACCGACCTACAATCAGTGTTGATAGTATTTGAAGTACACTAAAATATTACTCGGGTTAAATATGTTTGCCTTATACATATCATAGGACACTCACTTCATCCCTTTACACTGCAACATTTGTTGAATAATGATTTGTTTAGCTAAAGCAATTGTGAAGATTTACTATGCTGCAAATAATATTCTGAGGTCAAAACTCTAGTTCTAACAGCAAATAAAAAGCTTGGGAGGAGTTAAATATTGATTTTAAAAAAATGTAGCTAAAGGGCTGTAATGTTAGCTTCTTCTAATGTTAAAAAATAGTCAGAGTGCATTAAAAAAAAAGTTGGTGGCTTGTTTTCAAAAGTCAGTGCTTTTAGATTTTTGTGACCAAATACACATTTTTTTTTTACACATATGAATGGATAGCATCATATTACATTCCTGTCATTGCGTGATTAAAGTTTTGTATCTAGTCAACGTTATTTATTACTCTTTAGTCCAAACTCGTATTTATGGCCCACACACACGCACACTCTGTCTCATGTCATATGTTCATTAGAAATGTTCCCATACAATCTCAATAAGCTGCACAGAATATGCAATATTTCATCAGCCCTGATCAGCAGTTACATCTCACAATGTTGAAGTGTTGGCACTTCTTGCAGATGCTTTTTAAAGATGGTATCAGCCAAAAATGTTTTAATAGGCATCAAAAGATGTAGCTACTAATAAAATAATCCTTGGGTGTTTTTTTTTTTGTTTTTTTTAAGTTTAATTCATCTGAATGAATATCTGTGCCTTGAGAGAGTCACAAGAGAATTGTGTGGTGCAAGGTTTGTAATTGCTAAGGTTAAATGCTAAATACAGTGTTAGTTAGCCTTTCCACTGTGTATGTGAATACTTGCAATAAACACAAGACCCAACCTCAAGGGGTCAGTATGGTCTGTTGTTACATTCGCATAGTGTACACACAATACACTCCAGTCAGATGCTTGGTTTTAGCTGTTAGTGTTTGAAAAGCGGCTCCAATGACATAAGCAATAATTATCTCTTCTTTTGAGCTGGATCTTCCCACAAAATATAAGATAGAGTGCCTTTTAATAGTAATTAGGAAATTATAAAAGTGTGAAACTTCAGCCTGCGGTGGCTCTGAAAATATTAGGATGACCGTGGCCAATCTTTTTTTCTTCTCATGCCTGAATATAAGTTAACTTGCCATCAACTTTTGGTTTTAACTTTATATTAAATTATTCTCCCTTTAAGATGTAAAGCTATTGAAATGGCCATTTTCCTTCATAATTTAAGTGAGGCTGCAATGATGTATGTGCATAATTCAAAACTTGTTTTAGGGCAACGGCAAGGTCAAACTGTATTAATATGACTAATAAAAGTGCTGATACAATGACAATTTTGTGTGTGTATTTTTCAGTGTTTCAATTAAAAAATACACTCTTTGTAAATTAGCCTGGCCAAACAGAAATTATTATTCATCCATCTAATAGGAAAGGTGTGAAGATGAAGTATCACGTGAATAAGATAGATAGATAGATAGATAGATAGATAGATAGATAGATAGATAGATAGATAGATAGATAGATAGATAGATAGATAGATAGATAGATAGATAGATAGATAGATAGATAGATCGATCGATCTTGACAGGACAGACGTGGTGGAGCAATAACTCAGTTGTGCACCTTACTTTGTGGACTGTATTTACATTAGTGAGGTCTACGTTGGCTCAGACTGGCTGGATCAGCGGTGGTCGCTGAGGTGATGACCGGACTGAGCGGCTGCGCTGGGCGGATGCAAACAGGTGATTGGCTCGGAGCATTTCAAACTGTGGATCCCGCGGACGGATGTTGTGTCGCGATAGGTTTTCTTTCTTCTTCTGAGGACGTAGGCTACTTCCGGTTACATGACGACGACGGCGTTGATACAAAAAGAGAGAAGGAAAACAGGAAAATAGCTTTCTTGCCGAGAACAGTGGAAACTTAATATAAAATAGCCCGATCCATGCTAACGGATAGCTCGTGTGGCCGCGTAGCTAACGGTCGGTCTCGAGTCAGCTCGGTCGGATAAGGTACGACCGGTGAGAGCTCGAAGATATTTGGAGTTTATTGTTCTTCGTTTGCTCCCTCCAGCTAACCGAGCTATTCCTGTGCTGCCCTGCGCCGCCTAGCACAGCAAGCTACCGTAAGCTAACGCTGGATGCCAACACAGTGTGTGTGCGCTCCTTACGTCTCAATTAGCGAGCGGCTAGAAAGGAAACGGCGCCGTTAATCCGTTCAGTTTGCAGCTGGACTCCGAGAAGCCTTCATCCACACCGGTGACATTAGTCGGGCGAGAATGGCAACATCGGCTTTGTACGCCTGCACGAAGTGTAACCAGCGGTATCCTTTCGAGGAGCTGTCGCAGGGCCAGCAGCTGTGCAAGGTTTGTGAGTGACTCTGAAACACAACAGTTACAACACTGTGGTTTTTGTTTTTGTTTTTTTTGGAAACTGCTCAGATGGTGTGTGTGTGTGTGTGTTTTTGTCGCCGGGCTGCGATGGTGTTACGACAGAGAGCAAGTTAGCGAGTCTGGGATTATGTAACAGCCTTTATCTTTCCAGCCTGGACATGCTAAAACAGTCACTGTGCGGGCTTGTTTATTATTATTCCACACGACCACGCTGGCCGTAAAAGAACAATGACACATTGATACCATGTAGTCGCCAGCTGGACATAAATCCACGGAGCAGTGGAGGAAGTATTCTTTTAAAAAGCTGCCACTGATAATCATATTGTCCAACTTGTTGCTCCCGTAGAGCTTCACAAGTAGCAGTGGTGCAGTGTGCATCTAAGGAGCAGGCGGTTCTTTCTGTAACAGAAGTCAGCCTTGGTGCCTCCTATCAGACCATTATTCACAAAATATACAGAGAACTGTTCTTTGTATTTGATAAATAAGACACAAGGTCAGCCACTGAACATCTCAGTGGAGTCACAGTTATCTATGTCAAGGATTTTTTTTCTTTTGTCCTAGAAGTTTTTATTTGTTAATCTTTCTCCACTGCGATGATGCACTGACTGAAACAAAGCAAACTGCCCAGCCGCCAATATTTCCACAGGTGTTGTTGTAGCCCAGAGGTGTTACACAACAAACAGCTTAAAGGGCTAGTGTTTTGTTTTTTTATTCAAGTGTCTATAGGATGTTATGTAATAAAATGTGTTAATTTTTGCCAATAGTGATGAACATTTATTTTGTTGTCTTGCCACAGGAGTGTCGCATTGCACACCCAATAGTGAAGTGCACATACTGCAGATCTGAATTTCAGCAGGAAAGGTGAGACTTGTGCATTAAGTGATGGATGTTAGTTATGCTGATATAATCCGTTACTTAGCATTTAATATCATGTGGCTTATTCTTTACAGCAAAACCAATACAATCTGCAAGAAATGCGCCCAGAACGTCAAACAGTTTGGAACTGTGAGTAACTTCGCACAACTGAACTAGTTAACTAAGCACATAGTGAGCATTTATTTAATGCCATAGTATGTCCAAATTTGAACTTTTAACCTTGTCTCTTGCCTGTGTTTACAGCCCAAACCCTGCCAGTACTGTAACATCATTGCAGCGTTTATTGGGACAAAGTGCCAGCGCTGTACTAACTCAGAGAAAAAATATGGACCCCCACAGACCTGTGAGCAGTGCAAACAGCAATGCGCCTTTGACCGCAAGGAGGAAGGCAGGAGAAAGGTATAAAACTGACACCCATGTATGTGTAGTTTTAGAGGGAATGTGTAACAACAAGTCTTATGAGTCACTGTCTCCTCGCAGGTGGATGGGAAGCTGCTGTGCTGGCTCTGCACTCTGTCCTACCGCCGTGTCCTGCAGAAAACAAAAGAGCAGAGGAAAGGCTTCGGCTCTTCCAACTCCTCATCCCTGAATGAGAAAGACCACCACTCCAGACCTCACCATCATCATCACCACCACCACCAACACAGACACAGCAGTTCTCACCACAAGTATGTCCTCTGTTGTGTCACTTCTTCTTCAGTCAGTTCCATCCTCAGGGTGCTCACTCAGACAGTTTTTTTAAGCACAAAATAGTGGGAAAAAAATGACATTAGTGTGTCTGTCATGTGCTGTTATTTACTAAGCTTACCCATCTATTGCAGATTGAGTGGGAGCTTGAGTCCTGAGCAGGACCAGGGACTGTGGAAGCAGAGGTAAAATGTTTCTTCTCATTTCAACCACTCATAGTAACTAAGAAAGCTGAGCTGCGACAGAGTTTTGGGCCCAGACTTGACATTACTGTCTGATTTCCTCTGCAGCCATAAATCGTCTTCAATCCAGAAGGAGACCCCAAAGAAGAAACCAAAACTGGAGATGAAGCCATCCAATGGGGACAGGTATGAAAGGTGTCTCAATTGTTTTACAAAATATTTAATGACTTAACTTCCACATGTTGGTTACCCATCTCTGCATTGGGCTCATACTCTTTCCTCTCTCCCATCAGTAGTTCCATCACCCAATCAATGGATTCTGGAGGAACAGACAACTTCATTCTCATCAGCCAGCTGAAAGAGGAGGTGATGTCACTGAAGAGACTCCTGCAGCAGAGGGATCAGACCATCCTAGAGAAGGACAGAAAGGTAAGTCGTCAGTTTGGCTTGACTTCCTGCTCAAATGAGTCAAAGCTGCATCACTTTTTTTTTATTTTTGATTTGTTTGAGGTGTTGACTGTAAAACTTTCCTGCAGCTTACAGAACTCAAAGCAGACTTTCAGTACCAGGAATCCAACATGAGAGTGAAGATGAACCAAATGGAAAAATCACACAAAGAGGCCATGGAGCAGCAGCAGGTGAGAAACTGTGCACATTTACAATGATGTCGAGACAGAGCACAGGACAAAAACAAAGTATGGTGTATGGCGGCGTGTTGCTCCTTTAAGACTTTATGAATAAAAAGGTGCTCTTGCATACCTGATCTCGGAAATAAAGGTGCTCATCTCACTTTTTCATATAAAATGCAATGATGGGTGGAGTAACCAGTAACAAGTGCAGACGAACTTTAGTGATTGAAAGCAGAAGCGTGTCTTAAGATAAGGTCACTTATCTTCAAGAACTGATAAAAATGATCACCTAAGTATATTTTAATCATATTTCTGTCTATTGTTCTGCCAAGTTAAGCCAACCTTACACAAATTTACCCACTAGTGAATCTGTACCTCGCATGCACAAAACAAGACAATATATGAGAGTTGACATCCTACACTGAGAAACAGTTGATACCACAGTTGTCTTCTATCATGGCATGCCAGGTTCAATCCTTTGCCGCTATAAAGAAAAAATTACTACAAATTGTTATTAGTATATGGACCCATATAATGATATTGCCTCATAGAAGCCGGTGTAATACTCGGATGATTCACTAGTTGTGTAAGTTTGCAGCCTGTTGTTATGGATACAGTGGTTGAATCAGATGAGCCATTTCCTGTCAAATTCTGTGGCGTTAACCATTTTATCATGATGGTTGTTTTGTAAGGGTGAATCTGGCTGATGTTCTCGTGTTTGATGATCCAGATATTGCCATTAGTATAGTCTATGCACTAGAGGGTAGCCCACACGGGGAGGAAACCCTTCAGTTTATAGTACTGCATCAGCAATGAACATTTGATCCAGAAAAATGTTGGCAATGTGATATCATAAAACTACTGGTATGTATTGCAACTATGTACAGTCTTTTTTCTAACAGTTCATTAATTGTCTCCACAGGCCAAGAACAGGGAGTTGATGAAACAAGTGGCTGCTCTCTCAAAAGGAAAAAAGTTTGACCGGACAGGAAGTTCACTGCTGTTGCCCTAACAATAGGCCAGCCAGTGGGTAACAACACAGAGCGGCTTCATTGTTGTAACACTGTGAAAGTCTCCCTCCTGTGTTTCCTCATTGCCATCTACATCGATTACTTCTTAATTGGTAAAGCCAGAGACCATGTTGTACATGGAAAATCAATTGTTGAATCAAAGAAACCTTTCTCTAAATGTCAACATATTTTAGATATTTTATGGCGACTTTTCCACTGGATCATAGGATGTGACTTTGGATTGGGTGGAGGATGGAGCCCTCACTTTTAACACTGCCGGGCCAAAACAAAAAGCATGGTGTGCATATGTGGATAGCATTCTGTCGACTCAGTGTATCCACTTAATTTTTATGGATGTCATGCAATTTATTTATTCAACTGTATTTCTTAGCTTTTTTATTTCCTCACAACATACTAAGAGAATATCCCACATTTGGGGGTTTTCTTCAATAGCAATTAGTTATATTTTTCTAAGTGGATGCGATTGTGGAAGACAAGTTCTCCTTAATGGAGACCCTGCGCAACTTTACAATGTATGCAAATGAGAGAAAGGTGACCACTGAGCTGCTGCTCAACAGCAGAGATCTCTCTCAATAACAATTCATAAAACAACCAATGAACACTTTGAAAGGCTGTCTGATAGAGAGACACCTCTTGGCTGCCCTCTTTCTCACTGTGTGACAGCTGTAGTGCTTTGCTGTTTCTCTTTAGTGGAACGATTGTAATACTGCATGATTTTACTGCCAGATACCGGATGGCATTGTGTCAGACTTCTTTTTCCCCCCTCCTTTTAATTAGTTTTTTAAGAATCACTTGTAAATGTATTACTGGGGTCAGCCATTGTATTTAAACTATTGCTTGTATCTGTTTTAGTGAGTACAGTATGTGTATGGTAAGGCCAGTTGAAATTAACATGTCTGTAGAAGATGCTTTTTAAAGGAACACACCTTTCACCTTGCATTATTGGGCTGGTTTCATACTGTGGCATCCAGGATCACTTTTGTACTTTTTTCCAAACCAAGTGTTTTAAAACTATTAAAACTGGCTAAACTGTTACTGTATGCTTGTTTTTATTGACTGTATTGCTCTTTAAACTTTTTAATGTTTGGGACCAGTATGTTGTAGATGTCATAAGAGGGTACAAGTTCAGTAGAAATGTGGTAGAAACACAGTGCTTTAACCACTGCAGGACTACCACCACTCACAGCACTGTTTGACATTTGTCTCATTTCACTTTGACATGACAAAATCTACAGTTAAGA
>OMNW01023143.1:1749-14991 GCA_900303245.1 Selene dorsalis
TTAAATGGCAGCTATTCCTGATGATTGCTTTGTTCAGATTACTCATGTCTTCAAGCAATGAAAAAAAAAAAGCTCAATTTTTCAAATGTTGTTTTTCACAACTTTGACATTTTTAGACCAAACAGTGAATCAATGAATGGAGAAAAAACCTGAGCAGATGAATTGATAAGGATCAGTTGTTGCTGGAACACGTGACTCCTCCGCTCTCACTCAGTGTTCTGCATCTCTGCTTCTCAACAACTTTTGTATGAATGTGTGTTTGGGTGTCTTGAGGACAACAGCTCCCATCACCACCTGTCATATAAAAGTTATGACTCAGCGTGTGTGTGTGTGTGTGTGTGTGTGCATGTCAGAACAGCCCATCTGCCTCTCTAAGCCTGCTGCCCCACACAAATTTGTTTTCAACCAAGTTTGAACACACACACACACACACACACACACCTGCGAATGCTCACTGATGATGCAGATGTTTCAACACATGTGACTGTTGCTTTTTACGTCACAAAATAAAATTCATTATGAGGGAATCGGCCAGGTTTTCCTTACTCACTCTTCTTGCGAGCACATTCGACACAGTGACTAGTTGTGTCAAATGTCTCTGAGTTGTTCGTCTCACACGGTTTCATTTCAGTTTGTACTAATCAGCAGCAGCAATCAGCAGCAGCGACCCGCAGAGTGTGTGACTCTGCAGGTCGCTGATTAAATGTGTGTTTAAACAGTTGTTACTGTCAGGGTGAGGGTTTGCAGAGGGACCCACAATGCAGACACAGACAAGGAACCACGTATGAAGTGGAAAAATATGTATTAACTACAAAAGAGACAACCCTGGCTGGACGCTGAAGACAGGAGGCAGACACACCGCTGGCTGGACGCTGGAAACAGGAGCCGGGCTTCTGGCTGGACACTGGACTCGATGAGACCTCAGACTGGAAAGTGGGAACCTGGGACTGCTGAACGTCGAGTTGGAGACAGGAAACCAAGAGGCACATCAGGGAGTGCAGAGGATCGGTGTCTTCATCCTTCACCTCAGAGCTGGGTGCTGTAGTATCGACCCCCCAGCGCCAATACGGGAGTGGCATCCACCGGGACGCATTTGAAGGCCGATTACGTCGCAGCATCGTGACCAGGCCTGTCCCAGTTCGAAGGCTCCTCTAAATCCGGCCTGTTCTAGGAGGACCAATCGCACCTGTCCTTCGTGGCCTCCCAAGACTCTGCGCGCCGTTAAAGGAGAAGTTCCGTCTTTTGCAACCTGGACCTTATTTCTAGCATAAAATACGTTCATTTACTCACTCGAACAACTTTGGTGTAACTTGGAGTCCTTCAGAAGATATTTAGATCCACTCGCGATCTACGTATATCCATATAACGGGAGTTGTTGGGGCAACGATGCAGCGTCTAAATAAGACATTATCTGCTGTGAAACTCCTTCATTTCACCAATATGTTGATATGAATCACCAGCACTATTCCCCCGTGAGTTCGGAGCGGCTCGGAGTTGTGTTGTTATTGTCATCTGGGGTTTTTTACACGTCTTTTCACTGACCTACGACTTCGGCAGTGGCACGGAAGTGACATCATCGAGGTCGTAGGTCAGTGAAAAGCTGTGTAAAAAACCCCGAGTGACAACAACAACACACGGCTGGCTAGGAGGCGTGGTTGCCTGCTGGCCGGCCGTTGGAAGTGTAAAAAAGCCACCACTTTCAAATGTTTGACGTTACGATGTTGATTGTGTAGACCAGGCATCTCCAAACTATTCCACAAAGGGCCGGTGTGCCTGCAGGTTTTCTTTCCAACCAAGCAGCAGCACACCAGACCAGACAGTAAACAGTAAACTGATCTCAGTCTTCAGACAGCTGATTGGTCAAACTGTGTGTTCTTGATTGGTTGGAACAAAAACCTGCAGCCACACGGCCCTTTGAGGAGATGCCTGGTGTAGACCATTGGTCTTCAAATAGCGGGCCTCGGACCCTGGACCCTTGCATAATATAAATGCGAGTGTTAGCGCGAGTCAGAATTATCCATTTTATCACTGAATGTGTGACTCCTTCACTGCGTGTGTGTGTTTTGGTTTGGTTGGGCTTTGATATCCATGCCAGCGATGCGCTGATAGGCTGTGACTTGTTGGGCAAGCTCAGCCGATGGAGATTAAATCTTCACATTTTGAATGCTTTTTGCGGCCAAACCCCAGGCTAAAGAGAGAGGAACAGCAGAGGCTCCTCTGACAAGGTGAGCTGCAGGTGAGTCAGCTGGAGAGCTCAGCACCGTCCTTTCTTCTTTTTCTTTCTTTTGTTTTCATATAGCGGAGGCACCATCCTTACAGGTGTTGCACATGCACATGTACGTTGTGGTCTGACCTTCCTTCATGTTGACTGCGCTTTGTAACTGGCACGCGTAAATCCTCCCGTGTAACTTTTCGTTGTGAGTGGAAGTCTGCACTTGTCGACTCACCCCCATAAGTTGATGACATAAGGAGGTAATAAAAAAAACATAACCGGTAATGTTAATTGGTCAAAGTTCTTGTTATCAGTTAACCGTTAAAGGGTTAATCATGTACTCCAGATATATTTGTTTTGTATTATTTGCAGGGGTTGTGAATGTATTGTGTTTTGTTTTTTTTATTTATTTGAATTTATGTTAAAACGAAAAAGAAGTTTTGTTTTGAACATCTATTAGTATTATTGTTAAAATGAAAAGGACATTTTATTTTTGTAGTATATAATTTTAGTTGTTTTTATGAAAAGGACATTTTGTTTTCTTTAACCACCACACAACACCTCCTGATATATTTATTTACCTGAGGAATTTTGGAGGGGAATATTTGTTAAAATTAAAAGTACATTTTATATTTGAGTCATACATTTAATTTTTCTACTGTACACCACAGTATTGTTAAGTTGGTTGGTTGTTGGTGGATACGTTGATTTGTTGTGGCTTGACCAACTGATAAGCGGACCTTTGACTCGTTGAAAAATTCCTTTGTGGACCTTTAATTTGTATTTTGAGGACTCCTTTGAGACTGTCCCATTTACCAACGGTGGACGTGGCTGTCAGCTGTTGCCTCCATAGAACGTGTAGGCTGCGTCCTTCGAAGGATGCATCCCCTGAATTGGGACACAGCTTGTAACTTGGGTGGTTTGTGGAGATGATTCTGATTTGTTGAGGGAATAAAATCTGATATTTCATCATATTTGTTGTTTTATGAAATGAAAGCTATAGACATGTAACAGTGTTGTGAAATCGTGGCCACAGCTCTCCTGAGGTTTGCTTTGGTCGACCCAGGTTTCCCCTTTAATTTGTCACTAGCATCACTTTAGAACAGGGGTGCCAAACGTGCGGTCCGCGGGCCAAATCCGGCCGGCCAGAGGGTCCGATCCAGCCCGCAGAATGAATTTTCCAAGTGTGAAAATGACATAGAAGACAGAAGAGACATAATAGTGTTGAAATGTCACGTACTTATCTCAGGAGATTTCAGGTTGTTCATAATGTTTTGTAAAAGTTCGTTAACTGTAAACATCTTCATGTACTTATACTTCTTTGTAGAGTTCTCACAGGCCTGAAAATTACAACGCCACCCAACCTGGCCTGCGGGTTTTTAAGCCCGGACCTGAAGCAGGCCGACACACCAGCATTGATTGTCTGTCCGATCCCAGCCCGGCCCGAACATGTGGGTCTGGTCAGGTTTGTTGGGCCGGTCCAACTTCTACATCTTTGTACTAAAACATCAGGAAAAAGTTAGAGTTCTTATTATTAACAATATTATTATTTAAAGGTTATTATGCTATTATTTCACTGGTCCGGCCTGCTGTATGTAGCCTCCGAACTAAAATGAGTTTGACACCCCTGCTGTCGAACCTCCTCAGGCGACCTGGCAGAGCAAGTCCCCATCTGATGTTGTAAACATCAACCTCAGGACAAGTCTGTCTGTAAATGGATCATTAGGAAAACACAACTGAAACCTGCTCCTGAGCTCCACTCAGGTTTGAACACTCTGGTATAGGATACCTCGTCTGACAGTAGAGCGCCGACAGCCGCTCCTCACTGTATTTACTCGGCATAATTGCCCGGCTCTGGCAGTGAATGTTTCCCACATGATGGCTGCAATTAACAGAGGAAAAATCTCTCTGAGCGTAAATCCAGGCTGCTGGTGTTCAGATGCAGCAGATTGAGTTTCACAGCATTCTGTTTAGACCAGCCATGCTGGGAAACAATAGCTGCCTTGCTGTTTGGCGTCTTACATGTTCATTAGCCTCCAGTCACAGGCAGTAAACACATGGAACCACATCAGACCCGGTGTTTCACAGACAGCAGATCACGTCCAAGTAAACTGAAGAGATTGCGTTTATTATTTCAACGCTTTGTTTGAAGTTTAAAATTACTGCTGTCTCTCAGAGACCAGGATTCTATCTATCACCGAGCGTCTCCTACCAACGGGTCGCAGCACTTCTAGTCGGAGTTCCCCCTCTATCTTCAAAATCAGATTTTAATCCGAACATTTAATCTGGGACTGGGTTTTTCCCTTTAAGGCAGCTGCTGTTTTACTTTACTTTATTTTCTTCTTAAATTCATCATCTGCTGATGCTGTTATGAGCTGAGACATAATGGTACATTTACATAATAATTTGAAAATATTTAATTAATCATCTTTACAGAAATCTTTGTTCTGGAACTGATTGTCCACCAATAAATCTTGCCATCTTTCTCCAGCAGCCAGCTGCAACGTCTTGCTTGTCTTCAAACACACCATTAGCGAAACCCTTTGAAAACGTCTCCTTCATTATTACCACATGATTAAGTTTTAGAAGTGTTTAGAAATGAACTGGAATAAATAATTTGGATGCCTGGAAGAAAATGAGCAGGAAAAGCGTGCACAGCGAGCGTTATGTGCTTTTAATGCGTGTGTGTGATGATGATCATGATGTGGAGCTTCCACACAGCAGTTCTGCAGAGAAGCTGTTACTAATCAGGGCAGTAGGAAGTCACCACTCCAAACCTGAAATCTGGAAGTCATTTGCAATACCGCCAAACACTCTCTTTTCAAATTTGGCACAGGGTCTTTCTCTCTCTCTCTCTCTCTCTCTCTCTCTCTCACTCACTCACTATCACTATCTTTTTATCGTAAAAGAGCTACTGTTCCCTACATCATTTCCCCTACTTCACTCTTTCAGTAGCTTTAATGCTCCTCTAGTCTGTGGCCTTGTTCACCATGTGGTGCTTTTTGTTTACTGTTCACTATTTTATTTAATCCCCTCCACTGAATGGTGTCTTCAGACAATGAAAGGAAGTAGTAGAATCTTTACTGCACCGTCTGATATCCGTGACCCACAGGTTTCTGAAGCTCGGAGTGAAGCTGCTCCAACGTCACCATTTTGTCGATGCTAATCCAAAACTGGGCCAAGAAGTGGGACATGCTGGAAAGTTGGACGTTTTAACATGGGAGTCTATAAGGGCCGACTCACTGCGTCATTTAACAATGGTCCTGTTTTCCAGCCTCAAGGCAGATCCAGTAGTTTTTAGTTTAAGTATATTTTGGGGCTTTTTGCCTTTATTTGATATTAACGTTGAGACAAGACAGGGGGAGGCAGAGAGGGGGGGAATGACGTGCTGTATAAAAAAAGGAAAGTGTGAACTTAATGGTAATTACTGCAATGTCAGGACAATTAAATCTTACAAACGTCCATCTTCCCATCAGCAGGAGGACTTTATCATACTGACGCAAATCATTATTTGAAATGAGTTTGTGCAGTTAAAAGACAGTGAAGCTGACCTGGAACACTTACACAGGCAGAACTGACAGTGAGGAGAAGTTGAGATATATGTGAAAGTCTTTTTATAGACTGTCTCTGCAGAAAGTAAACAGAAGCTCTCTCTCTCTCTCCCGATTGTACCTCGTCTTCATTTCTTTTTCTCTTTTCTTGCAATTTGTTGTTCTTCTGTTCATCCTCACCATGCTCTCACTTTCCTGATTCATTTTTATTACATTTTAACATCTTGAAGTTCTCACAGTCATTTTACCTTTTTACTGTTTCCTGTCCCTCTGCCCTCTTCTTGCCCACCCGCTGCCTCTTTCTCTGGAGTTCAGCAGTAACCGACCTTGTTTTTATGACTACAAACCCCTCCGTCCATGTATCTGTCATGCCGTCTGGGCAGTAGCCAGGTCCTGCAGAACATATCCAGCTAAATATGGCTTTAATATCCTGACTACTGGAGGTGCACTTGATTTATCCCAGCTGAAACCTAAACAGCCTCTGAAGTGGATACCTTGCATGTAAGATCAAATAAATCAGCCACTCTTGAGGCTGAAACCACCTACTTCTGGCAGTACCGGTGCTTTGCACTGTACTAAGCTAAACAGGGAATCAAATCATTTCACTTACATCCCTGCCCAGTGCTCTGGACTACGCAGGGGATCTGGGATTTGACCCCTCAACCATGGCAGTGGTATCACCTTACACCATTCATGTTTTCATCTTAGTTTTGCGCTCAGTGGTGTAAAGAGGGATTCAGCCCCAGCAGTCAACTTACTTGTCATGACATCACTGCCCTGCTAAAGGGAATTTAACCTCTGTCTACAGCAGTATCCATGTCTAGCTCTTAGAAAATAAGACTAAGTGACCCTCTAATGGTGGGAGCGTTAGCTGCTCTCTCTTGGGAATTGAACTTTTGATGCTGATAAGTGTGTCCCTTACCCCGTAGAATGGAAGCTCTCACCTTGATAAGACGTCTTTCTGAGGACTCTGAGAGTCTTAGTGTCTCGCGCTGACCTTTTTCGTGTCTCCTCTCCTCATTTTTTAAATATGATTTTTCTAGTCAACTTTGGAGCACTCTGTTTGGACACAAGTTATGCAAAGTGTTACTGTCTGGAACTAGTCAAGTAGAAATGCCAAGAAAAATGATGCAGAAGACGTCACTTTTCCAGCGAACTCCCACACTTGGGTCATGCAGACGGCACACTGTCTACTCGAAATCAAAACGAGTCTCCAGTCACATTCCTGGGAAACGCTCTTCCCGTAAGGACTGGACTGAAGGAGTGAAGGTGTGAGGACAGACAAAAGGCTTCCTCTGAGGTCACCGGGATCAAACCCTGAATATCCCCAGACATCAACACAAGTCTCCGAGATGTCGGCCTTATTCGCCGAGGTGAGGGAACAATAAAATGCAACACTGTAATGTCAGATTTTGTTCACATTTATCAAGTGTGATAGTATTTCTGACTGAAATGGATAAAGGGATGGTTTGGCTTATGGAAAGATTCAACTAGTAGGGAGTTGTCTTGTGAAGCCCTGACGGCCGGCTGTACCAGATATGATCTAGTTTTCCTTGGAGATCCACATTCAGGAGACAGGACACATCTCAGAATGTAGAGCCATTGATAATATTTAAGTGCATTGTTTTAAAGCAGTGAAGGCTTACTCAGCCTGTTTATGTCACATTCGACATGGATGTACATGTAATGTCAAGTGAATAACCAGCAACATGTGCTCTTCACGTCACATGTTATGAAGACAGTTGGCCAACAACCAATGGCCGAATGCCGACGTCCCTTTGCGTCCAGACATGACGAGGATGGTTGGCTGCGAGTTGACATCGTGCGAAGGCATGTCATGTGACAGGATCATGTCAGATTACTTGATGACAAGACTAAGTTATGAAGGTCTCTTTTTACAGCCACCATATTGAAGCAGCTGCTCAACAATCGCACGGGGAGAAATCCATCACGAATGAAGAATAACAAAGAAGCTTCTACGCCCACAGGAGCAGGACAAGACACCAGGATGTAATGGATGATCACAAATCTTCGAGGAAATTTTTCTGACAGATATTGGGTGTTCGTTCAGGACAGCTCAAATTTAAAGTCATGTCGACTTGACGTTTCCTCCAGGTCATGTAGACCTAACCCCGTCTGTTCCCAGATAACCCAGACGAGCCACAAGCTGACGGTAAAACACAGCTCTGGGGAAATATATTTCTGGTCTGTGTGCGTGGTGTGTTGGATAGATGGATGTGGAGGTGTGGGGTGGATTGATGAGGAACATGAACGCCAACATAAAGTTTCCACCAGTTCAGGAACATAGTCATTCACAAAAACATACCTGGACGTGTTATTATATTTACAGTAAAACAAATGACTTTGACCTCTGGTTGACATAATCGCATATCTATTGACTTCCTACTCATCCTTTTAGAGGGTTGTACTCAGACAGGGACTTTTACTTGGGTAGTTGCAGGATAAAGCTTTGAAAATGGATGGGATATATGAAGAGCCAATCATACCTGGCTTAACTGGCATCGACTGCTCACCTTTCTGATGATCCAAGAAGCCTAACAACCTTTGTTTCATTTCAGTGAGAAGCTCTCATCATCGTCATCTTCTCTTGCTGCTTGTGGTCATGTCAGTGCCTGTAATCACAGTAAGCTGATCTCACATTAGCATACTTCCAGTGAAAGACACATCCAGGATCCGACCACACGAACTTGACATAGCTCCACCACGGTGGAAGGCATATACAAGACTGTAGTTGTCATGGTAACACCGGGACTGCATTGACAGTTACGATAATAACAGCAAGGCTCGGTCAGCCTCAGGAAAATATGGTCATTTCGGTTTAAGTAAGTATTTCATCAACATTAGTGCAACATTTGTTGTCATAGTCACAGTAATAACACTGTGGTTAACTTCCCTGTATGGTCATGGTTAATAGATTCAACATAGACTGCTACTTTCACATGAGAATGGAACACCGCTCTCCTGTGGCACATTCATCCATCCACCACGACCTCCTCCGAACTTGGACTTAGTGTGTCTTTACGTCACCGCTCTTAAAGATCCTGTAGTCGGGACTGAACTGACATCAGCTAAAACCTCATGCGTTCTCTCGGGGGTTTTTAGATGGTTTGGAGGACACCCGCTCTACGTCTTCCCCTGTTCCGAAACACATCTCTCCACTTGATGAATTGCCTTCATCTGTCAGATGACGAATCGCTGTGTTATCAGAGGGAGTGCTGAGTCAGCAGGGAGTGCTTCTCATAACTCTGCTGTGGATGAAGTTTGGATGAAAGGGCAGCATTTTTTTTGTTGTTTTGGTACTGGACCCGACGAGGAGAATCAAAACAGAACGAGAAGTAACAGGAAAACACGCATGTAGGTAAACGCTATGGGCCCTCTCTTTCAATCAGTCACAGCTTCCTGCAACACAATCCGCAGCTGACTTTTCGAGGATGTTATCAGTCTACTCCTGGGTGGGACATCAATCACTTGGGATAGAAATCACAGATGAGGACCAAAACAAAATGTTTTGAAAGTAGAGTATGATTCAAATGTGGATAAATGTATGCATCCATTATGCATATCCATTCAGTAAGTCTCCTACGTACATTTCTTAAATATATCTGTAAGGGAGGGGGATGTTTATAGGGAGTATGATGTTTGCTCAGACAAAACACTCTCACACAAAGTGACCTGTGATTGATTGTACAAGTGTTTTACAATCCCTGAATGCAGAGAGGACGGATCTTCAGACGCTGCTAAATTATCCTTGGCTCCACATCCCTCGCAGTTCTTATAGTTTGGATGTCAGGCAGGAGGAATGCTCTATAATTACTGACCTCAATTTACTCACTTATGTGTGTCTTACAAGTCTTACGGTCTAGCTGGCTCAACATGTTGCGGGTTTCGCAACACTGAGAAAAAGACTAACGCTGAGACCTGCTGCTGTTTTCACATTCACACTCAGTGTTTGTTTCTGTCTTTTTTAAGGAAAAGGATGAATGTGTTACATTATTTGTGAAACCATAAGTAACAGTTCAAGTGTCCTGTCCCTCTCCTGTGTGTGTGTGTTTGCGACCTGGTTGACATGTGCAGCGTCAGTCAAAGCTTTTACAGTGAAGTGGACTGGAACCCTGTCAGATGCATTTAAGGCACATCAAAGATGACAGGTAAAGCATGTCCTCACATCTCGGGATTAAAATTTAACAATGTTAAATTCAAGTGACTCACTGTCTTGGAGTACGTGGAAGGGACAAACCACATGAATACACAATGAACTCTGCTCCCCAGGATATCTTAAAGAAGCACAGGACTGTGATTGTTAACTCTTGGTGCTGATTCTTGTGTTCTCTCATGTTCTTTGGCTTATGTGCTAATATTTTTAATATAACAGTATTGCACTAGATCAAAGGTGGGAAAAGCTCTTGTGACTTGTGATCAGTGATTAGACCTTGCAATCGTTTTAATTGGCCCGCTACAAAGACCACAGGGAAAGGTACAGCTGGACAAGTCTCCAGTCTCTCACAAGGCTGATATATAGAGACACACAACGCGCAATCACATTCACCTACTCGTAATTTAGAGTCCCCAATCAACCAAGTGTGCATGTGTCTGGACTGTGGGGGGGGGTTGGGGAACCCAGGGAGAACATGTAGAACAGCTTCATCCAGAACGGCACCAGACCTGGGTATCAAACCCACAACCTCCTTGCTGTGATGCTAATGACTGTGCCACCCTCACAGGCAGCTAATTGTCTTTTTTTTGTTGGTTTTTTTACTATTTCATCACCAACGGACCAGTTGGCTGATGTACAGTTTAATTTCCATGTAACTGACAGGGGAATTAGTGGTTAGAAACCTTCCTTTCTCTACCAAACAAAATCATTAGACATTTTTCTTCTTTTTCCTTTGCTGTATTAGTAATCTGAGCTGACAGTGTGACTATGTGCAGTTAAAAACCATCTCATGCGAACAGCACATTTTCTGTGCTGCCTGATAGATTGAGCTTCCGTAATACACGTTCACACAGCTGGACTGTGAGCGTGATATTAGAAACTTCTGCTTCTGATAAGCTGCAATTATGTCTGGGAAAAGGCAGCATGTCCCGTTGCACTCCATCTACAAGAGTTATGTGGAAGCAGTGATAAATTCTGGAAAAGGCCGTGTCTGTCGGGTCCTGCAATAACCTCTTTTTACGCAAACACACAAAGAACACAATAAAATTCCTGGGCTCCCTCGGGTGTTTTCCCACTAAACAGGAGCAGATCTGGACAAGAATTTGTTGGAAATATCAGAGTGGTGATACCTGTTGTTCACTCCTAAATTAGACAGTGAAACAGCTGCTGATCGGCATTGATGAAGTCAGTAACTCGCAGGATCCAATTACCTCTTGAGAGGAACAAATATGAGCTTAGTGGGACAAGTCTGCGTTATCTTTTCTGCAGCACTTTCTTCACCTTGAAGAACGTTGCCACCACGGCTCTCATCACAGAGCTACTCGGTTTCGTTGATGGTTCCTGGAATCCCTCCCTGGTTCAACTCTCTCTATTTTTAAGACAGCTCTTGTATCCCTGTAGTTCCAGCGGTTTTGTTTCCTCCGGTGATTACTGCCTCTCTGCGTCCGCTGAGAGAGTAATGGCCCGAGCACATTCGTCTTTTTCTCCGTCCGTGAAGACTCTTGAAACTCAATTTAGAGGAGGAGCTGCTCCAGCCCGCTGCTGTCTCCTGCGGCTAATAGCTCTTATCATCTGCTGGACACAACGACAGATTTATTCCTCTTTCTAACTGTCTATAAAGACCCTCCTGTCCTTCTGTGTGTGTGTCTTGGAAATAGTCTTTTATTCTATCCCAGCGATGATCAGGGTCAGTAAGAAAGTAAGAGGCAGAGAGGACCTTGTGAAGTTATTCTCATCTTTGCGAGTGTATTTCATTTCAACAGATTGAATCTGTCACAAACTATATGTCAGGCTTAACTGTGAAGTGTTTTTTTTTTCAGTGTGAAACAAAGGTGGAATATTTAGTTTCCACAAATGAGAACAAACAGACTTCCTGAACGTCAGGAGCACATCTGTGAGAAAGATGAAATGGTCAGATCAGAGAGGCCGTTATGGGTTACGTCGGGTGATTTCATCTTAACAAGGAAATATAGAAACATACCTGCAGTTGTGTTTAAAATGTACACTGTAGCATTTAACTAAAACAAATTGTCTGACATTTCCCCTAATTATTATATAAATAATTTTAATTCAGGCTGATAAATAAGTGGATTTCAGTGAGCTCAGAGTGTTTGGTCATGAGGAATGTCAGGTCCACGGAGAACACGGGGAGAGACCTTCATCAGTTGTCATTCAGTATATGTCGGTGCAATGCTCAGTAGACTCATTAGAATAAAGTTTAGAAACTTCTTGTGACTAAATGCCCAATTCACTGGCACACCACTGTGTGAGCGAGAGAGGAACCCCCTGAGACAGATTTTATGTCTTAATTAGCCTCTCACACAGCTCACAGCCCCTGTCTGGGGTCCACCATAGTTTAGGCTTTGTTTACTTAAACTCCGGAATGTAACTGGCTTTTGTTAGAGGCAGGTCTTCATGTCTACATACCTCTGTTCAATATGTAGAGATGGCCATAGTTAGTTGCAACAGCCTTGTTACCAACGACCAATGCATGCAATGACAATAGTTAATTTGCTGAAATGGAGATGAGGCACAGTGTATTGGAAGCACTCCTCTGCTTCCCTGCAGTGCCAGATGAATCAGAATGGTTCAGTTGACTGTGGCTCAGCAACCTGCTGACAAGTTGTGGCAATTCCATCACTCAGTAACTACCTCAGCTGGAGACATGAGATTATGCTGTTTGATGATGATGTTGCAGCCCCAGCCAGAAACAACACAAGTCAAATAAACTTCAGCCGCAGACATGCTGAGACAGCAGAGAGGCTGGAACGGCAGATCGTCATCAGCAGAGAGGCTGATATTAGACGATGGTTGTTATTTGTCCTGTGTGACATGTTCACGGCTCAGAGCTGGATCAAGCTCGATTATTCAGAACTGCACAATGATCAGCCTCTGCACGAGCAGACGCCCGTTTGTGTCACAGTTACACTGATGACGGACGCTGAGCTCACATTTCAAACTACAGGCTCTACATTCAGGTCAGTCGGAGTTGAGCTGCTCCGACTCCTCTATTCATTTCCCATAAATTGTCACTTCTCTGACGTCAAAGGTCTTTGACTGAAATATAACTGTTCTTATTCAGCAGGTCAGTTCTCAGAAATAAAAAAAACCAATATAATGCAGGAGTATAAATCAGACCTTCAGATTACCTGTGACTGATCTCAGAACGCCTCCCGCCTGTCTTTAAAAACAACTCCTCCATAACATGGAGACCGTTCATCTGTCAGCACATCACGGCCTGAAAGGGGAAAGAGCGACTAAATGATCTCAGCCTGTGCTGCTGCTCTCTATGGACTGAGCGATGG